>BSBK01014249.1:5000-38470 GCA_027943335.1 Chamaecyparis obtusa
GTTTTCAATCTCATTCTCTCTATCTCTGAGATCCCCCAGCTAATGGTGAAGCCATTAGATTAACCTAAATTTGTCTAGCATGTTATTCTTCACATTCTTGAGGACGCTACGCTCCATTTCCCTAGTTTTATCACTAAGGACCACCAGAGTCGGGTCAATCAACTCCTCCTATTGAATCTTGCCATCCTCACCCTCGAGAACATTGGGATTAATGGCTTCCTTGATAATCCCCATCTACACATTGTTAACATTGAATTTATGCCACACTTTCCTCCCCTCGATAGAATTATTATTGTAAAACTCCTCATTAAACTAGTCCTTGTCATCCTCTGAACTGTGGGGGCAAGGAGATTGGGGAGATGGGCCTTCCTTGTAATTATCTTCAGGGTCCTCCAAATAAGAATCTTGGACCTTCTCATGCAGGCCAAAGGAGGGGGTGTTTCTTTGCTCATGGCCCTATCCTCAGGAGACAGTCGGTTAGAGCTTTCTCTCCTATTCTTGATTTGTTTGTTTGAAATCCTTTCTATAGAAGGTTCCCTTTTCTTCTTTCCTTTCCTATTGTAGACATCCTCCTCATCATCAGTATTCATCTCTTCCTCATTGTCCTTATATTCATGTTTAGAAGAAATAACAGTTCTAGCCTATTTTTTGGAGGGTGTCACCACTTTTTCTTTCTTAACAGAACCAGTAGTTCTCTTTTTGGAGGAAGACCCCTGATTCTATTTTTTTGTTTCACAATACTCTTGGTCCTCCGAATGAAAACCCGTACTATCTTCAGTGTCTAATGGGACATAGTCAGAGCCATAAATGTCCACTCTATCCTCATTAATAGCAATTTCCTTTCCCAAGATTTGGTATGTAAAATATTCATAAATCAAGAATAATAAGCCCTCATGAAGGGAAAATTAGAATATCCTTATCCCTATATCCATTAATATTATCATTGATAGAAGCATATAATTAGAAGGGATAGAAACATTCATACCATGTCTAAAGTTGTTCAGGAGGAGGAAATGGTAGGTTCTTATCTCGTCAAACCTAGTATCTAGCGTCACATAAGAGATGAGATCCTTAGGAAAAATCTCCACAACATTTTAATCCCCTCAGTTGGTAGTGATTACCAACTTTTTCTAGCGACTTTCTTCTCGTCCTCATTTCTTCTCGTCCTCATCCCTCACAAAATCATTGACCGCGAAGCTTGAGATTTTTTTGTCCCTATAAAATTATTATGCATAATGGGGTTACCAGTGACATTCAAAATAACTTCCTTAGTGACAGTGAAATTCCTCTTATCAATCACCACATAACCCATCATTCGATCTTTTTATGAACATTTTGGGTCACTACCGGATTGCTATCAAGTAGCCTTACAATGAAAGTTGAAATTCCCCTTTTTGAAAGAAATTCTAGACCTTGGTCCATCTCCTCCATTTCCCACTATCATCTGAGGGCTCCCTTCTATGGCTTTCATCTTCCATAGCAAAAAAATGGTTCAAACAAGCTTCTTGGTATAGCAAATTATAGTTTTTCAAATACTTTCTAGCCAAGCTATTCCAGATCTTTCTACTATTATGCCTTTAAAGGTAGGTTTTAATTTTGGGAATGAACACCCAGAAATTTTGTGAATCAGATATAGAGTAATTGCCCCTTCTTCCATTTCGCTACTTCCCATTTATGGAAAGCACATCTGATAAGAAAAATTTAACTTTCATTATATCCAATATGATTCCCTCCTTTCCCTAAATTATGTCCCTTTCGAATAAATCCTTCACCTCATATGGAGATCTCCACCGTGTAGCCATCTAATCATTGTGTCACTTTTAATAGCTGGGTTGGAAAACAGTCAGCTACTTGCTTGGATTCTCTGTAACATGTTGGATATGTGCACATTTTCAAAGGTGTTTAAAGAACCCGCATTTCTTCAATCATATTGGCTATAGTCCATGAAAGGGAATGGTGGAAACAATCTATGATGTTTTTAGAATCACCTTCAAGCCATAAATCTTTCACACCATTATCATGGCTAATTAGTAAGTTGAAGGGACGCGTTAGCTTCTGCAAAGTGGTTAGATTGGTATCCAAGAGGGAGAGTAAGGGCTGCAATACCAATTTCATAGCAGTTTCTGATCACCTCCACCACTTCCGCCTTTCCCGAATTACCCTTGGTTGCTCCTTCAAAGTTATCCTTAGACTAACCTTCTAGGGGATAGCTATAGGTCAATTCTATCTTTTATCACTATTCTTCTTAGGGTCAACATTCTGATCTTTCTTGCAAAAGAGTTAGTACCACAATAGATAATAAATTTGTCTTTAAAACATAGTGGATCTTTTCAAAAATGATTTTGGGAGAACATGACAATCCTAAAGATATGATTTTTTTGCTCTTTCCACAATCCCCAAAAGAGAGCAAGAGTGCCCAAGAGAAGAATTTGTGAGAATCATTGTTCTTAAAAGGCAGGACCATTGAGAAAATAAAGGTCTTGAATATAGGAGGAAAAGGCCAAGACAATCCAACAGAAGAACGGAGATACTGCCAAATCTGACTAACATAAGGGCAATGGATAAACAGGTAGTGAGTTGAAGGGACCTTTTTTATATAATTTCTTTAGGATTTGATTTTGTAACAATTTATTCTTCAACAATTTGATTGATACTCAATAATACATCAACAGGACCTTTGTTGATGGTAATTTCTTTTTAAGTTTTGTATTTTTGTGCATCCATAGTAGAGTTGCATGACACATCAAAAATTATCAAGATAAAGAAAATATTGTGGAAATGATTAAAAAGTAAAAGAACCGCATCTAAAGTAAATTAAGTAAAGGTAATTATCAAAATCGTAACATAAATTCTATTATGTTTCATTTATTCAAGTTATCAATGATTTTTTTAAAAAAATATTTTCATACATTGTGACCTTGCCTATTAAGTGCATCTTAGGGAGAAGAGATACAATGATATTAGGTACCAACTAATTGGACAATATAGGTACTCATGTAATACCTTTTTGTTGCAAATAAAGTAAATAAAAGAAAACAAATTGGAAATACAAATTTTCTCCTAAAGAAAAAGACACATTTAAAACATACAAGAGAAGAAAAATGACTTATAATCAACCAATGATGACTATTTCAAGAATTAAGTACAAACAATATTCTCTTCAATAGGAGATAAATGAGATAAGGTCTATGTACTCCCCACACCCATACCATCCCCACTCCCTATCCACCAAATAAGTGGAGGAAAACACCCTATGTAAGGAAATATGCCCTTCAAAATCTAAATGAGAAGAGAAACCCTATATCCACTCCTCAAAAAGCCTCATATAGTGTTATAAAGTGATCAAAACTAGGAGCTAAGGTAGATAGATGATTATTGAACAACATTTCTCTAAATGGGAAGAAAAAACTACACCTACATACATTATGACCTCATTGTAAACAAGAATATGTAAAAGATGTAAGTGGAATTACCTCAAGGATTATATAAAAGATAAAATAAAAAAGTAATTATGTACCATGAATAGATGTGTTTCAATGGTACTGAATATCCCTAATTTACTACCAAATCATGATATATAAGAAAATGAGATGAAAAATATGTAGATCCAAAAGATAATATTGGTGATGCAACTCTGTTAGAGCTATCATAAAAATGGAAGATGGATGTGTTGGATTTTTCAACCTCCTAGGCCAAGGTTACGATTGCAAAAAAATATAGAGAGAGAGAGATAATAAATCACCAAGAAATGATTTAATGAGCTGACATAAGATTCAAATATCTCATTCAATGTACATAGGCCTTGCTTATATAGGCAAGGAATTGAGGTAGACAATTGCCCTCACTACAAATACTAAATGTATGATATATTATAATAAATGCTTAAATCAAATATTAAATATTGTACTATCATCTATCTTGTAGAAATACATAATAATATACTAATTTCCTAAGTTGGACTTAAGTACTATAATAGATTAAAAACTATTTATTAGTATAGAAGGTCCTCAATTATTACAAAAACCTATACAATGAGTGACTCTTAAAACAAGTATGAAATGTGTGGGAGGAATATTTTACAATGTGCTAAATATAAAAAAGGGTATATTAATGTCCTACTATAAAAACCAACCACTAGAGGCTTCAGATGGATCGACACCAGATTCACATGTAGTAATAGGTGATGAAGAAGATTCAAGATATTATTAACATTTATTAGATTGCATTTTGAATCCCCAGATGATGTGTATATCTCACATTATGTTTGAGTGACACCTAGTAATGATTCTACATATTCCATGTCTGAAAGGTTAGGTAAAACTAACATGATTAATAAGAACTTGCTTCATTTCATTAATTTTTCTATAAATACAATATTTTCTTCTATGCCTATTTTACCTAATAGCTATATTTTATTTTTGATTTACTAGGATGATATAGTGAAGAATAACCAAAGATAATTGGTTTATTTTGAGAGATATTGTATCAAAGAAATAAGAAATTTAAGAAAATAAAAATACTATCCTCTTGTTATAATCAACAAATTATAATAAGAAATTATAATTTTGGCATTCTAGTTTTAGTGTATTTACAAGCACCACAAGGTAGATTTGGTGTAATATGATTAAACCTACTTAAATGGAGGCCACTGTAATCTCTAGATCAATGTAATTTCAACATGACCAAAAATATTTTTTATGTCTTTATCATCCTTCCCACTATGTGATTTATCATGAAACTTAAATAATTACAATACTTCCACTCATCAAAGCTTCGATCTTCCTCATCCAATTCATTCACATTCCCTCAAGATTTCCAAGAAGTTTTTTTTTGAGATGGAATACCCAGAACCTAAAACACTGATAAGCATTACATGTATTGAAATGCAAAAAAATGTCATTCTATGCAAATACATGCAACTAAAAAATAAAAGTACATACAACTCACAAAAAATACATGCAAGAAACTTTCAAATCATGGAACAAAGATTTGATTCCAAATGAAAGGAAATTGAGCAAGAGAAATGAAAGATTAGTATGTGTACATCTAGTACCTATTTTTTCTTCATAAACAAACAAAAATACGATGATACAAATAGATGTACTACTATGCCATAAATCAAAATCAAGAACATTTTATTTTCTACAATTAAAACATTAGAGGAAAGTGATGGTAATTTTAAATCTTGCTAGATCAGATAGTTTCAACAACATGCATACATCAAGATTCAACTACATAGAATCATTAAATATGAAGAAGAACAAAAAATATAGAGCATAAAATTTAAGTGGGGAAAAACCTTTTGGGTAAAAACCTCCACACTCTAAAATTAGAAAGACATTGTATAATTCAACAACAGAATATATTTACAATACAATCTCCAAGCTCTATGTCTTAACATAGAGATTTGAATCTCATTCCATCCTAGAGAAAATTCAATAGCATAACTCCTTTAAAATAAACTTCTCTCTCAATACAACTTCTCTAGTAACGCTTGTATTTATGGAGCTTACAATGCAAAAATAACATATTCTCAAATGTGTTCAAATTCAATATATCTTCAACATGTAATTAGAAACACCATTTTTCAGATATCTTACATAAATATTGATTTCCAAACTTAAATCTCCAAATGGTCACCAAGTTAGGATATTATTTAGTAGGAACTATATTAAATAAATAATACTTGAATAATAAATCCTAAGACTCAAAGGTTGCAACAACTTAATCCCACCAAGTGTGCCAATAATGGAGGAGCCAATGGGCAAAATGTTATTGATTCATATTCCATCTTTGATTGATATTCTATAATATTAATGATATATTTCAGAGTTTATCAGATACAATGTAGATTTTGTCTAGTGGAAGAGCATCAGCTATCACCCATATTTCAATTATTAGTCTCTCCTTGTTCATCCAATCCTTCAATTTCTAACTTTAAAGAAACCCAAAAAATATAACTAAAAAATCATTAATAAGTATATCATGCCAATAGCCACCCACATGTACCTCTAGTAGTGAGAAATTTTGAGCCACTTTCAGGATATTGGTGCATAAGTATTGGCAATTTTTGAACGACTATTGGGATATTTGTACATCAGTATTGAAAATTTTGAAAGTATTTGTAGTGCATGATTATTGGGATATCTTAAAGTATGAGATGACACTTTGAAATAAGTACTTTTTTTACTCTTGTATGCATAACAGATCTTACAACCTGTATCGTTAAATCATATATAAAGACAAGCCAAAAAAAAATGGTTGAAATTCATTATAACATTTAGAAAATGTGAATACATAAAATTAGCTATCAGTGATACGCTTCCCCTCTTAAGACTTCTTTAGCGATAAAAAATAATGGATACAAGGAAGCCAAATAAAATTGAAACTGCGTGTTTTTGTCCTTTGACAGGGGACCACACTATTCGGGTCAATGATTACATTTTTCTGTTTGGCAGTGTTTGAGGATCCGACGGAATGCTAGAGTCTCTTTCATGAATAGTTTGATTGGGAAGCATGATATAGTTTTGAATGACGTATGGAAGCTTCATTAATGGTTAATGGGTGCCGCCCGCGTGGCAATTAGACCTTACTGACCGCTAACGTACAAGAGCTAATTCATTCAAATTCGGTGGGAAGCTTTGGTAGAAGCAATAAAAGATTTTTTGAGGCAATTGTCAACGAGAAGCTACTCTTGTCAGGATGAGAAATGAATGCAGAAACATAAAATGGATTTGTCATTAGATTATTCACTTAACAGTAATCAGAAGCTTAAAACGGGAATATTTAAGTAAAAACTGTTAAATAGCCGTAGTGGATTCATTTTTTTCTACATTTAATTTGTTTCTTAGTGTGTACTGTATAAAGACAATTCTTTAAAATTAATAAAAATGTCAAATTTATATAATTTCTAGTAATTGCACCTTAGTGTGCAATAGATATTCTGAATTAATAAATAGAGTAGTAATTTTAATAAGATGAAGAGAAAGAGAATCTGATAATTAAGACTGCCTTTATTAAGTCCATATGCAGTATTAAATTTTATTAAGTCTATCAATAAAATATGAGAAAGCTATGGAAAATATTTTAATACCCTTATTTAACTGGTTATCAGATTTTTTATGAAAGTGAAATATTAAAAACCCACATAAAATAATAGTAGCCAATGATAAAAAAGAAAAAATAAAATAGAAAATCATTTTAATAAGGCAAGGACTAATAACACTAATATATATTCAAAAGGGTTTGTAAGATTCTGATCAAGAATAATAAAATATTTAAGTTTCAAAATAAAAATGTATAAAAGTCAACAAATATAAATTTTTAATTTTTTTAAAAAAATTATATGTTATCGTTTTAGAAATATTTTAAAATTTAATAATAATTTATTTAAATTTAAAATAGTATTATTTTAATATTTATAATTATGTTTTTTTAATAATTTATTATTAAAAGATTAACATTCAATAATTTAAACTTAATATCATTTATTTTGTTAATTTTTTAATATTAACATTTAAAAATAAAATATTATATTTTAATTTATATAATTTTAGTTATAAAATAAAAATGTATGAAAATTAACAATTTATTTATTTTTTACTATTAACTTTTAGTAATAAAATTTTATATTTTAATATATTTAAATTAAGTTTCAAAATTAAAATGTATGGAAATTAACAAATATAAATTTTTTTAAATTTTTTTTTTAAATAATATTTTGTCAATTTAGAAATATTTTAAAATTTAATAATAATTCATTTAAATTTAAAGTAATATTATTTTAATATTTATAATTATATTTTAAAAAATTATTTATTACTATTTTATCGTATTTTTAATAATGAATTTTTAATGGTATAATTTTAAGTTGGTTTTCAGTGGACTAAAAAGCTCACATTTTTTCTTGATATTAATGTGAAGAAATACTTAATATTAAGCTTATAAATTATTTCAGTGCACGCCAAACATAGAAATCAGGGATGTTTAAAACAAAATAATTCATCATTATTTGTCCAATCCCACCACATGGCAATTGCCATTGATATCTAAGATCTGTCCTTCTTTTCAATCGTCCGCCACCTGTACTATGCTTTTGGATAACCAATGAATAGCGAGTGAAATAAATGAATGGGATGGATAACCAATGAACAAGCGATGAAATAAATGAATGGGATGATTTCAATTGTCTTGCACTGGTACGAAGTAAGAGACAGCTGTCGATCTGGCTAACCCAGGCGAATGCCTTTTGTATAAGGAACCCCTTCGGGGTAATAAAGTGGTTTAATGAAATGTTAGACATAAAATATTTGAAACAAGTTGCAAATCAATGTTTCAAATCTGAACCTTTTTCAAGAAAGTGCTTGTTCCATGGAAGGGGTGAGCATAAAATTTGTAAACCTCTCTTACCAAACATACAACTACCATGACCCATTTTGCATTATCATGGACTGAATGACTTTCTCATTGTCTATGGCTGTTTATAAGACCATTATGCTATTGCTCTGAGTTTTCAAAGAGTTTTTGATTTTGAATGCAAAATGAACAAATTTTTTGATGATGATGTTTGGATGTGATATATATATATATATATATATATATATATATATATATATATATATATATATATATATATATATATATATATAAAATGCTAAAAGATATATCACAAGTGGTTATATAGTGGTTACTATTTGTGATGTTGTAATATTAGTTATGTAGTTGGTAGATAAATAAAATATAATAATTCATTTATTTATTTAGAGAGAGTATGATTTCATAAAATTTATGCCAATTAATATAATTATGCAGGTTCATCCCGCCTTTATTAATTGAAATTTTTTTTAATAATTAAATTAATCTTGAACTTAATTATTAAGTTTATTAGTTTAAAATTATTTAATTCAAATTATATTTATATAATATTAATTATAACTGATTTTTAATAAAAATAACTACTAATAATTATAAAATTATATAATATAAACATTAGAGTGAAAATAAATATTGTTTAATGGAAGAATGAAGAATATTTAAATTTATGATTAAAAACTAGTAAACTATTTTAGATATATTAAAAATGATTAAAAATTAATTTACAATTTTCAAACATATAAAAAAAAAAAAGATTCAATAAAATAATTATATAAAATTATAATTATAAACAATACATACCAATTTACTCTTTTAAAACAAATATTATGAAATGGTTTAATTTTTTTAATTTAATTTAAATAGTGAGAATCAAATACCTACAAAATAGATAATTGTTTTTAAAAAAAATAAAAGGTGGCAGTGCAACTTGATATATTATATTTAATAAATTTTACATATACTGGTTCATAAATTGAGTCCGTTTACATACAACATGAGGAGTACGTTTGAATAGTAAAAGCTCAACCTACAGAAAATAATTGATTTTACTAAATCAATTTTAAAAATTTAAAATTATTAAAATTTATATATCTATAGAAAAATATTTTATTTGTAAATTGTAAATAAAAATAAATAAAACTATTTAAAATGGATTTCTTTTAAAATATATGAAATTTCAAAAAAAGAAATTTGCTCCTACAAAAGCCAAAATTTTAAACCAATGAAATAGTAGATAATAACTTTCTACAATAAATTAAGTTAAAAAAATATAACTCTAAATTTTATAAAATTCTAATTTATTTTAAAAATAAAAATAATAATCGATTTTAATTTGTGCAAAAAATTGAATATAAATAATGAATTTAATAAATAAACATGTCAATAAAAACTTTATGCCATGTTTTTTATATACGAAAATTTGAAATCATTCACATATACACATGTATTCAAAAAATATTTAATATTATTTTATCATACTCAAAAATAATAGCATGATTATATTTTATAAATTGTGATTGTTTAAAAAAATAATTTCTTTTATGAAAGATTCAAGTAATATTTTGATCAACATGTACATTTATTAATGTGAGATAATTTTCTATAATAGATTAATTATTTGGAAATATGATATACCCCTCTCTTGAAACTTAGTCGTTGGAGGCGATTGAAAAATTAGCAATGAAATGGAAAATGAGCCTTTCGCTCGCTTCATACAAACACGGTACAAGCGAGAATTGCTCGAGCGAAATATACAAAAAGATAATAGTTAATAAATGCAGTGATGGATTTTGATTATGTCTATTGATATCCATATGGTTTGCCGAGAGAATTATGGAGTATCCCAAAATTTCTATTCGGCAAATATGTGTATCAGTTTAATGTTTATCAGTTTCTATTACTTTACAAGTATATACATATATAGTTGTTTCCGTTCTCCCACAAAATAGATCTAAAATATTAAAAAAAAATTCTAGATCTGCAGTGATTTTTTTACAAAATGTTTTGGTTATAAAATTTTTTTGGATGTTTTTGATTTAAAACATGCAGATCATGAAGAATAGATGCTGCTGAAAATTTCAAAAAATCTATTGTATTTTCAAATTTTTCAAATTTTATCAATAATACATTCTATCTGAAACATAGCAGTATCTTCCGACAACTAGCCGACAACTAGTGACCAGAAGAAGAAAGAACCAAATTCTCTCTTCTTCTGATATCCTGGCGTGTCCATGTCACATGATGGCTGCGGCCCCTCCTTTGCTACAAATGCCAAGAGACATTAGTGTATAAATTCGTGTTGCATACTCCTGAGAAATTGGAATTTTGGTATTTATAGAGAGAGGAAGCGATGATAACCGACCTGTAAAAGATTTCCCTCGCATTCAGATTCACCTTTCATTTCTGTTCACCGCAAACAGCTCTTCCATGTTATAGAAGTACGAACAGTAATGGGTTTGGCAGGTCTATATGGGGAACAGGAGTCCATAGTGTATGGCGTTTAATTGTTGTCATTGCATTTATGCCTATATTATTCAGGCTTTGTCATACATTTATCTTAAATATATTGCTAAAATTAGTTCGTGGATATGATGAAAGAAATAAATAAAGCAGACGTGGATGTGAATACAAGGAAGGGATAAAATTCAAGCCTACATCAACCTACAATAACAAGGGTGAGGCAAAGGGAAACCAGGGTATTGAAGGGCCGGAGAGCCATGCATAACATGTGGGTTAGGACATTGGAATTTGAGATTGGCAGGTTTTGAAAAATGGTAAAAGTTTATCACACTATAGTATAGTATAGTATAAATTCACACGAGTCAAGGCCATACATAAGGTAACGAGGTTATCATTTGGTAGGATGAGGGAAGCATCATCACATGGCTAAATCTATAAAAAAGATTGAACTTACATTTAGATTTTTGAAAATAGAAACAAAGTATGTGTATGTTAGTTAGAAACTATATAAAAGTAGTATTGATTACTAATCACAAATTTATATTTCTAATGAAAGTCATAATTGGTAGATGTATAGATTATCTAGGATGAATTTTATTAATTAGTAGGAGATAAGTGTAAAGAACAACTAATGGGAAGAAACATGGAGCAATACTATCTATTTAATTCTTTATTTAGACTAGGGATGTCCAAACTAAGACCAGCACTAAGAATGTGGAGGGAACTACATAGCACGCATAGAATGATTAAGTCGTTCATACAAATTTTGGACTACCAATTAGGAAGAAGGTACTCATACTATAGGCTAGATTAGGACATGCTAAGATATCTACTGTTGTTACATACATTATTTTCATAGTCCTTGTAGTTATTCGTATTCCTCCTTTATTCAAATATTAATCCTAATATCTATACATAAATGTTTTGATGGAGGTGTGGGCACAAGATTTTAAGTCTAATTTTTGTGGACCTCTCACGGTAGAAAAAATATTAACATGAACAAGTGCACATTTGTATAGATTTAGAAATGGTTGTTTGAGCCTGAATTCACACCTATATGAAATAGGCAGCCATTTTATTTAAGAAAAACTACTACACATTTTTAAATGAAATTGATACTCTTTTTAATGTGAATACTTTTTAAAAAATAATGCGTATAAAATTCTGCACAAACCATACACCCATTTCACTTTAGAATGGATCCACGTTCTCTAAAAATTCTAAATAGGAAAAATATTACATGTTTTAGACAAAGAAACATATCCCTTAGCCTTTACGCACAAGTGTAATGTCATGGGTTTTTTGAAAATAACATAAGGGAGGAAGGCTCCCCAACCTATTATAAGACTAATCAAAGCCTACCAAGAATGAAAATAGACAAAGAGTAGTAGTAATTTGTCAAAAAAAAAAAGAACCACTAGAACAAAAAATAGTAGGAGAACAAGAGAATGGAATAGAAACGGTGAGCCCACTCTTTACATCAAGGCAATCGATGGTAAGATTTTGATTGTTTTCTTGTATGTAGTTTATTTAGTTTTTATGGTGGTTAATGATTTTCTCGTACTTGATTTCAAATATGCCTTGAAAAGATGAAACATGGGTCAATGAATTTGACTCAAAAGCTATATAGTTACATCCTAAAAGCAATATCATAATTTTTTTTTTGAAAAATATCTCCTACTTATCAAGGAAAACAGAGTTTTAGATGATATATTTAGGTCCCTTCTAGTATTTTCTAGGCATGGAAGTAAAAAAATGCATGATTGTATATTTATCTCTTAAGAAAATTAAGAAACAAGGATTTTGAAAAGGTTTAGAATGCAATATAGTAAGCTTGCACCAACTCTAGTAGCCATAGGTCTTAAGTTGAGCAATGAAGATTCTAGTAGTAGTGCCAATACAATAATATATAAAATGCTGGTTGGAGGTCATTGGGTGGGCCTAATATAATACATGCGATAAGCCCAATTTTTAGATTTATGGAGACTCTAAAGGAGTCACATTGGCAAGATGGTAAGAAAATCCTAAAACTTATGCAAATGGCACCATAGGATATCACATTTTGTATATTACAACAAATGAGTTTTAGGTTTTTTGGTTATACAGATAGTGATTGAGTAGGGAGTGTAGATGATGGGAATAAAAAATTTATCTATGTGTGTCATTTGGGTTTGGGAGAAAATGGATTGTGAAGAAACAACCCATAGTTTCCAAATCTATAGCTTATGCTAAGGATGTTAGGAATAAGGTGTCTCAACCTTGGATAATTCCTATTCTTATTATTTGTTTTGTAATATGTATTTCTTGTAAATAATGTTGATGTGTCAGCATCTTGAATTGTGTGTAAGGAGATCATGGCTAAAATGGTTATGACGGATTCCTATGACACGTAAGAGCTATGTCAGGAAGATTCAATGACAGGTGAAGACATGTGGCAACTGATAAATTTGAGTACTGTACACTCTTCCCCAATCGTGGGGTTTGGGCCATCGGCCCAAAAAAACTTTTGGGGTTCCTATTTTCTTGGAGAATGGTAAAACCCTAATACAGTTATCTTTAGGAGTAGTCCTAAAATGTGAAGCACATGATATAAGCTTTTTAGGGTTGCGAAGAGATATGATGCGAGTGTATTGTTGGACCGTTTTATGCTGCCGTGATTTGTCTTCAAGGGTTTAGAAATCTTTTGAAAGAAGTTGCATTGCAAGTGTATTGTAAGTTGTAATAGTTTTGATCAATACATTGTGTAGGTTTTGGAGTGCTGGGGTTTTTACCGAAAGGTTTCCCCAGGGTATATCATTGTGTCATTCTCTATTTTTCTGTATGTATGGTATGTGGTTGCAATATCTTTGTTAAAGTAGTTAACAAATCTGAAATTGTAAGGATTTAAAAGAATTTGCACAATACTCTCCTGTAGAGATTAGTGTAGGAATTTGTTTCCACACCTGAGTTTCCTTAGAAGTGGTATCAGAGCTTGATCAAATTTTGATCCTAGTTGTTGGGTAGGGGTTTTTGAGCTGATCTCAAGTTTGAGTGGGAGTTTTTTTGCAGAGCATTCTGAATCTTATTTGCAGATTGAGATGGCAAGTTCATCATATGAAAGAATGGAGGTGGAGAAATTTAATGGAACTAATTTTGAGTTGTGGAAACTCAAGATGGAAGACATGTTGGAAGATCATGACCTATGGGAAGTGACTTCAAATGCTACAAGACCAGCAACTATAGCTCAAGCAGATTGGGATATCAAAGACCATAAAGCTAAGGGTCTCATAAGACTCTATTTAACCGATGCAGTTCTTCTGAATGTTCTAGATGAGAAAACCGCAAATAGTTTGTGGGAAAGACTTGCGGCCATGTATCAGGTCAAATCTCTGGTGAACAAGTTGTTCCTAAGGAATAAGTTGTACTCTTTGCGAATGGAGGAAGGTGGATCCTTAACAGATCATTTAAATACATTTAATATGCTGGCTGCACAGTTGACATTAGCTGGTGTCAAGTTAGAGGAGGAGGATCATTGCTACACACTTTTGTGTTCTTTACCGGATTCATGGGACCATCTTGTGATGGCTCTCAGAAGCATGTTAGTTACCTTCAAAATGGATGATGTGGTGTCTTCGTTACTATTAGAGGAGATGCGGAGAAAGGCTTCCATTTCAGAAAAAGAAGCCCTTGCTATTCGTGGGAGATCCACTGAAAGAGGGAAGAAAAATGACAATAAGTATGATAATAAGGGTAGATCCAAATCCCGTGGGAAGTCAAAGACTTCCAATAAGTCCAAGGAAAAATGTTGGAACTATGATAAATCTAGGCACTTCTGTAAAGACTGCAAAGAGCTGAAGAAGAAGAAGAAAGGTTCAGATTCAGCTTCAGAAAGATCTCAAGAAGATGGCGATGCATTCATCTCAGCTTTGGCAGCCCATGCATCTGATGATGTGTGGTTGGTTGACTTAGGTGCATCTTTTCACATGACCTCTCATCGAAACTGGTTCTCAAAATATGAAGCGTTTGATGGTGGAAAGGTGTACTTGGGTGATGATTCTCACCTAAAGATAGTTGGACGCGGAAGGGTCACTATCAAATTTCTCGATGGATGAGTAAAGGGAATCAACGGAGTTATGCACATTCTGGGTTTGGCATGAAACCTATTATCTGTAAGTATGTTGAATGATGTAGGTGTGCAAGTTGTTTTTTCAAAAGAAGGATGCAAGATGATGAGAGGATCGATAGTGCTTGCAAGGGGTACTAGGAGAGGTACCTTATTCCAGCTAGATGCATGTATTCCTCTATGTAATAGTTCTTCATCCTCACCATCTGAACAAGCAGTGAAGAAGTCTGTGGCTATTGGTTCCGATGGTAGTGCAAACACTTTGGAAGGTAAGCTTCCTGCAGAAAAGACAATGTTGTGGCATATGAGATTTGGCCACATTGGTGAAAAGGGTCTCAGAACCCTGAAAAATAAAAATCTCATTGAGGGGTTAAATGATTTCAATCTTGAGTTTGAATTCTGCGAACACTGTGTCTATGGTAAACAAAATCATGTTCAGTTTTACTCTAGTTCTCACAAATCTTCTGATGTTTTGGATCTTATTCATTCTGATGTATTTGGTCCTGTAAAAGTTCCTTCAATCTCCAAGTCTATATTTTTTGTATCTTTCATAGATGATTACAGTAGAAGGACGTGGATTTATTTCCTTAAAAGTAAGACACAAGTCTTTAGTCGGTTCAAAGAATTTAAAGCTCTTGTAGAGAATCAGACTAGTAAGAAGATTAAGTGTGTGAGAATTGACAATGGTGGTGAGTTTTGCTTAGCAAAGTTTGAATAGTTCTGTAAAGAACAAGATATCAAGAGGCATAAGACAACTCCTTATACCCCACAGCAAAATGGAGTTGTAGAGAGGATGAACAGGACACTGATGGAGAAGGCTAGGAGTATGCTTAGTGGAGCTGGTTTAGAACAAAGGTTTTGGGCCGAAGCTGTGGCCACTGCTTGCTATCTAGTTAACGGATCTCCTACATCAGACCTTGTTGGTAAGACACCCATGGAGGTGTGGTCTGGTAAGAATCCTTCAATTAGACATCTTCGTGTTTTTGGTTGTGAAGCTTATGCACATGTTCCAAAGGAGAAAAGATCTAAGTTGAAAAACAAAGCTGTTAAATGTATTTTCATCGGATACAGTGCTGGTGTGAAAGGATACAAGCTTTGGGATCCTATGACTAGTAAGGTGTTGTATAGTAGAAATGCTATTTTCAGAGAACTAACATCTTCTCCTATTGTGCTACAACCAGATGAAAAAGAAAAGGAAAAAGATGTTGTTCAGTTGCCTCCTACCCCTGAGAAGACTAAACAGAGAGACCATGTTGGGCCTAATGATGAGGAGAGCTCTAGCAGCTCTAATAGTTCAGAAGAAGAGGAAGAACAACCTCAACCGCAGCCCTTGAGGAGATCTACAAGAGAAAGAAAGCAAGCAAAAGGGTTTTGTTATTCTATGTTAGATTCCAGTTGTGCCTTTGCTTTGATTACTAACACTGATGAGCCTAGATCTGTGAAAGAGGCTTTGGGCATGGAAGATGCAGGTTCTTGGATTGAGGCTATGGATGATGAGATGCCTTCATTGGAGAAAAACAAAACTTGGGACCTTGTACCTTTGCCTAAAGGGAGAAAATATGTTGGCTGTAAATGGGTGTTCAAGAAGAAATTTTGTGCAGATGGCAATGTTGAAAGGTACAAAGCTAGATTGGTTGCAAAGGGGTATTCACAGGTAGAGGGAATAGATTATGGTGAAATATTCTCTCTTGTTGCAAAGTTGACATCCATTAGATCTCTATTATCTCTTGCTGCATCATATGGTTTAGAGATAGAACAGATGGATCTGAAGACAACGTTCCTTCATGGTGATTTGGAGGAAGAGATTTATATGTCACAACCTGAGCACTACATTGTTAAAGGTAAAGAATCCTTAGTTTGTAGATTAAAGAAATCTCTATATGGTTTGAAGCAATCTCCTAGGATGTGGTACCATAAGTTTGATACCTTTGTGTTGTCAATTGGGTTTGTAAGATCAAAATTAGATCATTATATTTATTTCAGAGTTGAAAATGATCGCCTTCTTATTGTTGCATTATATGTTGATGATATGTTGCTATTTGGGAAGGGTAAGGGTATGATTTTTGATTTTAAATCTCAGTTGTCAGCACAGTTTGAGATGAAAGATCTTGGGGCAGCTAGGTACATCTTGGGTATGGAAATCAGTAGAGATAGGTCTAACAGAAAACTTTGGTTGAGTCAGAGTAAGTATGTGAAGTCTGTGTTGGATAGGTTCAGCATGGCAGATTGTAGACCACTATGTGTTCCTATTTCTGTGGGAACAAAGTTATCTATAGACGATTGTCCAAAATCTCCTGGTGAGGTGGAGGACATGAGTAGAGTACCTTATGCTAGTGTAGTTGGCAGTCTTATGTATGCTATGGTCTGTACTAGACCAGACATTGCCCAAGCAGTGGGAGTCCTGAGTTGATTAATGCCTAACCCTGGACGGGTACATTGGGATGCAGTTAAGCGAGTATTCAGATATTTGAGGGGTACATCAGATTACTCCATATGTTATCATGGTAACTCTTCTAGATCTCTGCATTTAGTTTGTATTCGTGGGTTTGTGGATTTAGATTGGGCAGGTGATATTGATTGCAAGAGATCCACTAGTGCTTATGTGTTCACTATGTTTGGTGGTGCCATTAGTTGGATGAATAAGCGACAACCTGTGGTTGCTTTGTCCACTACAGAAGCTGAGTACATGGCTGCTACTCATGCTTGTAAAGAAGCCATTTGGCTTAGAAGATTTTGTTCTAATGTTGGTGTTGATGCAGAACAGATTACTATTTGGTGTGATAGTCAGAGCGCTATTTGCCTTGCAAAGAATCCAACTTTCCATGCTAGAATGAAGCACATTGATGTGCAGTTACACTTTGTGAGAGATATGGTGGAAGATGGAAAGGTAAATTTGGAGAAGGTAGATACTATGAAGAATGTTGCAGATGCATAAATGAAACCAGTGGGCATTGAGAAGTTCAGATGGTGTTCGGAGTCTATGGGCCTTTTGGCCTATAGCGGTTAGTTCCTGTTATGTTCCTATTGCTCTTACAAGGTGTTCGACAAGTGGGAGAATGTTAGGAATAAGGTGTCTCAACCTTGGATAATTCCTATTCTTATTATTTGTTTTGTAATATGTATTTCTTGCAAATAATGTTGATGTGTCAGTATCTTGAATTGTGTGTAAGGAGACCATGGCTAAAATGGTTATGACGGATTCCTATGACACGTAAGAGCTATGTCAGGAAGATTCAATGACAGGTGACGACATGTGGCAACTGATAAATTTGAGTACTGTACACTCTTCCCCAATCGTGGGGTTTGGGGCATCGGCTCGAAAAAAATTTTAGGGTTCCTATTTTCTCAGAGAATGGTAAAACCCTAATATAGTTATCTTTAGGAGTAGTCCTAAAACGTGAAGCACATGATATAAGCTTTTTAGGGTTGCGAAGAGATATGATGCGAGTGTATTGTTGGAACATTTTATGCTACTGTGATTTGTCTTCAAGGGTTTAGAAATCTTCTGAAAGAAGTTGCATTGCAAGTGTATTGTAAGCGGTAATAGTTTTGATCAATACAATGTGCAGGTTTTGGAGTGCTGGGGTTTTTACCGAAAGGTTTCCCCAGGGTATGTTATTGTGTCATTCTCTATTTTTCTGTATGTATGGTATGTGGTTGGAATATCTTTGTTAAAGTAGTTAATGAATCTGAAATTGTAAGGATTTAAAAGAATTTGCACAATACTTTCCTATAGAGATTAGCGTAGGAAGTTGTTTCTGCACCTGAGTTTCCTTACAAAGGATATAGTAGAAAATGTAGCAACATATCAATCTATTTGACTAAGGAAAATCTTATTTAATTTGAAGGAAGAACAAAAAGATGGAACCACAATATTTTGCAACAATCTTTCACTTATAGTTTTGACCATAAATTATATTTTTCATGGAAGATGGACAAATGTAGAAATTAGATATGATTCATAAGAGTGCTGGTTGAAAATGGTGAATCCAAATGAACAATACTATCTATTTAATTCTTTATTTAGACTAGGGATGTCCAAACCAAGACAAGCACTAAGAATGTGGAGGGAACTACATAGCACACATAGAATGATTAAGTCGTTCATACAAATTTTGGACTACCAATTAGGAAGAAGGTACTCATACTATAGGCTAGATTAGGACATGCTAAGATATCTACTGTTGTTACATACATTATTTTCATAGTCCTTGTAGTTATTCATATTCCTCCTTTATTCAAATATTAATCCTAATATCTATACATAAATGTTTTGATGGAGGTGTGGGCACAAGATTTGAAGTCTAATTTTTGTGGACCTCTCACGGTAGAAAAAAATATTAACATGAACAAGTGCACATTTGTATAGATTTAGAAATGGTTGTTTGAGCCTGAATTCACACCTATATGAAATAGGCAGCCATTTTATTTTAGAAAAACTACTACACATTTTTAAATGAAATTGATACTCTTTTTAATGTGAATACTTTTTAAAAAATAATGCGTATAAAATTCTGCACAAACCATACACCCATTTCACTTTAGAATGGATCCACGTTCTCTAAAAATTCTAAATAGGAAAAATATTACATGTTTTAGACAAAGAAACATATCCCTTAGCCTTTACACACAAGTGTAATGTCATGGGTTTTTTGAAAATAAGATAAGGGAGGAAGGCTCCCCAACCTATTATAAGACTAATCAAACCCTAACAACAATGAAAATAGACAAAGAGTAGTAGTAATTTGTTAAAAAAAAAAAGAACCACTAGAACAAAAAATAGTAGGAGAACAAGAGAATGGAATAGAAATGGTGAGCCCACTCTTTACATCAAGGCAATTGATGGTAAGATTTTGATTGTTTTCTTGTATGTAGTTTATTTAGTTTTTACGGTGGTTAATGATTTTCTCATACTTGATTTCAAATATGCCTTGAAAAGATGAAATATGGGTCAATGAATTTGACTCAAAAGCTATATAGTTACATCCTAAAAGGAATATCATAATTTTTTTTTTTGAAAAATATCTCCTACTTAGCAAGGAAAAGAGAGTTTTATATGATATATTTAGGTCCCTTCTAGTATTTTCTAGGCATGGTTGTAAAAAAATGCATGATTGTATATTTATCTCTTAAGAAAATTAAGAAACAAGGATTTTGAAAAGGTTTAGAATGCAATATAGTAAGCTTGCACCAACTCTAGTAGCCATAGGTCTTAAGTTGAGCAATGAAGATTCTAGTAGTAGTGCCAAGACAATAATATATAAAATTCTGGTTGGAAGTCATTGGGTGGGCCTGATATAATACATGCAATAAGCCCAATTTTTAGATTTATGGAGACTCTAAAAGAGTCACATTGGCAAGATGGTAAGAAAATCCTAAAACTTATGCAAATGGCACCATAGGATATGACATTTTGTATATTACAACAAATGAGTTTTGGGCTTGTTGGTTATACAGATAGTGATTGAGTAGGGAGTGTAGATGATGGGAATCAAAAATTTATCTATGTGTGTCATTTGGGTTTGGGAGAAAATGGATTGTGAAGAAACAACCCATAGTTTCCAAATCTATAGCTTATGCTAAGGATATAGTAGAAAATGTAGCAACATATCAATCTATTTGACTAAGGACAATCTTATTTAATTTGAAGGAAGAACAAAAAGATGGAACCACAATATTTTGTAACAATCTTTCACTTATAGTTTTGACCATAAATTATATTTTTCATGGAAGATGGAAAAATATAGAAATTAGATATGATTCATAAGAGTGCTGGTTGAAAATGGTGAATCCAAATGAAATTTTGTGGGTTTGAGCAATAATTTGTAGATATTTTTATAGAGCCTTGGGAAAGAGATGGTTTTGAATGTGTAACAAGTAATTTGTGTATTCTTTATTTGGTTTAAGATTGAATAGATTAAAAGACTTAGGACAACGGAATGCTAAATATTTATTTTCCTAAGTCTTTCTCATACACCTACTTTTTAAGAGAAACTGACAAAGGAGTAGTTAGAAGATTGCATTGGCATTTCATCCCTGCCATTTTCTCCTGACATACAATGAGAATTTTTAGTAAACCAATTGTTTTAAATTTATAGTTTGTGTCAAAATATTTTGAGAAGATAGTAGCAGGTAAATAGGAAGAACACTTTTCTAAAATAATTTGTTAGAAGTTAGAATATTGTATGTAACAAGAAGCTTGTGTACTCAATGAAGAGTAGGAAAATATTTGTTGTTGCAACAATTGTGTGTGTGTGTGCAGTGATCACTGGATTTCTCTAGGAGAGCAATGAGTGAAAAGGTTCTAAGCAACTCAAGACTTTGAATGATTGGGTGTAGCTCTAGATTGCTATTGTAAGTATTTGTATTTTAGTTTAAATTCTATTTTCTAAATAGTTTCAATTAATTTTAATTTAAAAATCATGTGATTTAATACAAGAAGAAAATTTTTGTGTATCCATATATGTGTTTTTAGTTTGGATTTTATTTCCTCATACAAATTCCCAAGCGATTGGGAAATGAGAGTGGTAGTCTATATGTGTAGTTTGAGTTTTTTCATTTGAGCGCTTTAATTATGGATTGTGGCACTAGAGAACAAAATGAATTACTTTAAAAATATTTCTTATAAGCTCTGAATTATTTCCAAGAATTAGGTTTAAATTTGATGGTAGTGTTGATAAATTTAAAGCTAGATTGGTTGAAAAAGTTTATTCACAAAAGAAATAGATGATTAAGAAAATGGGATGATTCAACAGATACATTTGCACCTATTGCTAAAATGAATACTATTAGAATCTTGAATACACTTGCTACTAATTTTATTAAAGGTCTCCATCAGATGCATATTGAGTCATCATTTTTGAATGGTGATTCAGAAAAAACAAAACTATCTTGTTTAACATGAAAGTTTTGTAAACTAGGCCAAGATCGTGTAGTATGAGAAATATATTAAACTTTCTTTAACTTTCATAACTATTTTTTTTAATGATAAAATATTCAACCCTATGATAAACAAAATAAAAATTATGAAACTAAGAAAAAATTTAGAATGCCATATTTCATTGCTTGAATTTCTTCTAGATTAGATTGTGTATAAGTTTTATTTATCAATATTTTAAATTACACTCTTCAATTCATCATTGGAATGAGAAAATATGATATCATTAAGCCATATTTCATTTCCAATCCTGAAATATTACACATTCAAAAAAAATCTTCACTTAAGTCATTGTTTCTTCAATATAATGCTAAATATCATTTATTTGTACTCCCTTACCAAAAAAATTAAACTACAGGTTTCTCTCCTCTGATCGGATGACATGTCATTTAGATAATCATAGACATTTATTCAATAGTAGTGTTCAGTGATTTGATCGAATGCTACAGTTTATGTCATGCATAGTGAGATTAAGAAGTTTGATAAGATAGTTTGGTATGGCATATGGTTTTCTTTATAATGTTTCAAGTTGTCCACATGAAAATCAGTTGTTACCAGTGCCTGAAATGCTAGAGGCCTCTCATCACATGACTCATATAGAATGAAACAAGAAACAAGATGTTAGAGACAAGTCTAAGGGTTATTGTTCAAATTTTTATAGACTGATTAAATTCATATCTATTGTTTGTTTTTTATTAAGTAAAATAGGTTTTCTAGGGTGCCTAAAACCAAGAGTCAAAAAAAAGAGATGGTCAACAGTATCAAAATAGAACTAAGAAAAACAACCAAGAAGCATGCCACCAGGCAGCCCAGGGCAGATAGGCCATAACAAAATAGAGCCAGTCAAATTTTTATGATTCCCTCAGTACTTTGGAGTCTTTCCTTATCAATGATATTCTTCACTTCACTAGGGATATCTTCACCTTGTCGCCTTGTCATCATGACATCCTTTGTGACAACCAAATTTGTGAACCAATCAGCAACGTTGTTGCCCTCTCTGTACACATGATAGATATACACCTAATCAAAATAATTGAGGATAGCATAGGTTTCTACGATGATGTTGGATATCAACCAAGAGGGGGAGTGAATGAGTTTTAAGTAGTTGATAATGTTCATTGAGTCACCCTTGAGCCAAAGCTTCTTGACCCCTATTTCCTGAGCAAGTTTGGTAACTTGGAGAGCCGCATGGGCTTTAGCATAGTGGTTGGATTGAGAGCCCATGGTAAGATGAAAGCCACTAGACTAGAACCAAAATAGTATCTGATAATACCTCCACTACCACCAAGGCTAGGGTTCCCTTTGGTAGCTCTGTCGAAATTGGCTTTTTCCTAGCTAGTCAGGGGGCAGCTCTAGATATAATTCAGTGTTTTCTCCTAGGTCATAGCCTAAGTCCTTCCTGCAAGATGGTTAGTTCTCCCACAATAGAATTTTTTTTCCTTAAAAGCATGTTTGATTTTATCGAAGATGATTTTGGGGGGAGCGGAATAGTCTCGAAAGATGTGGTTGTTGCACTCTTTCTAGAGTCCCTAGCAAAGGTGAGGAACGATCCAATTACAGTAGATCCGAAAGTCTGAATTAAACATTTTGAAAGTCCGTTAAGAGAAAAGGTCTTGGAAAGATAGGGGGAAGCACCAAGTTAAGTTCAAAGTCAAGAAAAGATGTTTCCAAATCTTACTTACAAAAGAGCAGTGAATAAATAAGTGATTCATTGATTCAACCTAGCATTTACAAAGAACACACCTATTGGGAATCTGGAATCCACGTTTGATGAGATTGTCGATAGTGAGTATTTGGTTTTGGAGCAGGATCCAAAAGAAAACATTGATTTTGGGCATGAGACCCAGGATCCAAGCTTTAGCCCATAGCAGGTTGACGTCTTGGATTTGAGGTATCTGCAAGGAATAGGTGGAGGCAACAGTGAAGATACCATTAGAAGTGTCTTCCTAGATGATCTCCAAATCTATTTGGCTTGAAGAGCTTTATTAAACAGTATTAAATTCCTTACTCCAAGACCACCACCTTTTTTAGGGCAAAAAAATTTCTCCCAGGCTATGAGAGGGATGTACTTCTATTCCTCTATACCATACCAAAGAAATCTTCTCTGTATTATTTCCATAATCTCTGCAACTTTAGCAGGGATGGAGAAGAGGCTAAGAGTGTAGGTTAGGAGATTTTGTAGCATAGATTTGACCAACCGAATCTTTCCAACTTGGCTGAGGGAGACCTCTTTCCAACCAGAAAGCTTCCTATTGAACCTATCAATAAGTTTATTCCAGAAGGCCTCTGGAGGTTTGAATCCTAAAGGAAGGCCCAGGTAAGAGGATAGAAAGGCATTGATATTGCAACCCAGAATACTAGCAATTTTCCTCTATCTTTCCTCTGGGGTATTGACAAAAAAGATGGAGCTTTTATTCCAATTAATGAATTGACTAGTAGCTCTGATGTAATCATTTAGGATTTCCTTCACCACTTTATCTTCTCCAACCAATACTTCTCAGCCAAGGATGGTGTCATCCATGAATTGCTGGTGCATGAAGACATTGGTGCTTGAAGAGGTGTTGATGCCTTTCAGTTTCCCCTCCGTTTTAGAAGTAGAAATGAATCCACCCAGGCACTCAATGAGGATTATGAAGAGTAGCGAGGAAAGGGTGTCCCCTTGCCTAAGGCCCATGGTAGGCTTGAAAAAGGAAGATGGGGAGCTGTTAATCAAAATCACCAAAGAAGGGGTAGAGATTATTTGCTGAAGAATCTTGCAAGTTTGGGCATTGAAACCAAGGGCTTCAAGAACTCTAAGGAGAAACTACTAGTCAACCCTGTCATAAGCCTTAGAGAGATCAAGATTGAGAAGAAAACCTTCCCTTTTTCCAGCTTCTAAGGAGTGAATAACTTCATGCACCATCATTATGGAGTCTAGAATCTGTCTGCCAGGCACAAAACTTGATTCCTGCTGCGAGATTAGAGAGGGGCGAACATTGAGAATCCTGGAAGTTATGACCTTGGATATAATCTTTAAAAGAGAGTTGCAGAGACTAATGGGTCTGAATTTCTTGAAAGAATCCACTCCTATAGACTTGGGAATCAACAACAGAAAAGTAGCATTGAGCTCTTTAAGGAGGCTTTTAGAGCCAAAAAAACTCTTGCACCGCCTTGACCACATCTTCTTTCACCACTTCCCAGAATTGATGAAAGAAGATCATAGGGAAGCCATCAAGGCCAGGGGATTTGTCTCCAGGCTCTCTTGACTTCTCTCATGTCCGAGATAGAACATAAATATTTATTTTGGCTATCTATAATAAGATTCAGTATGTTATTGATGAGTTTGGCTTGGTCTTCCTTAGATAGCTCCAGGTCTTTGGTAAGGAGAAAAGATAATTAGGCAATTTCTTCTTCCGCTATATCCTTGTCCTCCTTCATGACTTGATCTCCCTTCTTTATGCTTCTTATCTTGTTAGCGGCTCTATGTCTCATTGTAGAAAGGTGAAAGAAGCAAGTGTTTTGGTCTCCTTCCCTTAGCCATATGGACCTCAATCTCTACTTCCAAAAATTTTCCTCTTGCCCAATGATGTTATGATAGTCTGAAAGGATAGATTTCTCCTTGTTCAATCTTTCTTCATTATATTGCTGATTTTGGATTTCATCTTGAATAAGATTTAGGTCTTTAAGAGTCTTGTCTTTGGAGGCAAAGATATGACCAAATTCATCTTTGTTCCATATTTTGACATTGAATTTGACATTCCTTAGCTTTTTCACCACTCTAAACATTGCAGTGCCCTCGACATCTATGTTCCACCACTCTTTAATTTTATTTAGCAACTTTGGGTGAGAAGTCCACATTTTTTCAAATCTGAAGGGGAAGTTCCTTTTCTTAGCTATCTAGTCTAGAGAGAGAGATAGGGTTGTGATCATATCCAACACAAACCAAAGACAAAAGGTTGAGAGTGTATAGGTTCAACCAATCTGAAGTAATTAGGGCTCGATCCAAATAGTCTTGGACACAGTCCTTACCAACATGCCTATTGGACCAGGTGAAGTCAGCTCCTTGGAGGTCTATGTCAAGAAGATTCTGATCATTAATGAAGTCCATTAAGTCTTGCCTTCTTTCTGTGTCAGGGGAAATCCCTCCCTATTTTTCCCCTTCTTTTAGGGGAGTATTAAAATCTCCCATGATAATGCCCTTGGACAGATTAGAGGAAGCCAGGATCATTTTGATCTTATTCTAGTAGACCTTTCTATCTTTTTTGGAATTTGGAGCATAAATGTTGAAAATAAACCAACTTTCATTATCTTTCATTTTAGTGAATTGCATAAGAAGAAGGTTACCTCCTTCATAGATGACATATGCTCTGAGGTGATTTGAATTCCACAAAGTCACGAGACCTCCTGAGGCATCATCCAAGTTGGTAGCTTTGTTTTGCATGGCTTTACAAAATTTGAGGCACTCAAGCTTGTCTTTTTGCACCTTAATTTCCTGGATTAAGAAAATATCAGGTCTATGATCCCTTATCATGTTTTTGATGACATCTTTCTTGTGTGAGATATTTAGCCCATGTATGTTCCAAGAGATGACTTTCATTTCTTATTGGAGGTGTAGGCTACATGGATGGTCATTTGTGTCCTATCCGCTACATTCTTGTTCACTTCTTCTTGCCTAATTTGGCCTACCCTCTTCTTTCCCAGGGTTTTAGGTTTGACTCCAGCTTTTGCTTTGTTTTTGCTTCTAGTTGCTACTGGGGAGATAGGAAGTGGGTCTTTGCTATTGGGTTTCTTCTTGTGATGGATAGTGATCCAACCCTCCTTCTCTTCTTTGAACTTGGCAAAGATCTCTTCGATTTTGGTGAGTTGGTTAGGTGAAGCTGTGACCATAAGATCCTCCAACTATTGATACTTCCTTGAGTCCTACATAATAGGGAAAGATTGGGAATCATGAAAGGACATGCCTCTCACCAAGCTCAGAACCAGACTGGAAAATCCTTCTTTAGGGGTGGAGT
The DNA here is from genome assembly GCA_027943335.1 of Chamaecyparis obtusa. Lineage (NCBI taxonomy): Eukaryota > Viridiplantae > Streptophyta > Pinopsida > Cupressales > Cupressaceae > Chamaecyparis > Chamaecyparis obtusa. Next base: position 31,864 of record BSBK01014249.1, read on the forward strand.
CCTAGGAGTCCAGAACAAGGGAAACAAAAAGTGTAGCTAGGACACAAGTCAGCATCCCCATTCGACACAACAATCTTGTTTTCCTCCAAGGATTCTTGCTAGATAGGAATTTCTAGTGTGATTCCCTCCAAATGGGCAGTTTCATCACATGATTCTTTTGTTTCAGGTTGTTGGTTAGGTCGTGCTTCCTCTACCATGGTTTCCTTCTCATCCTTGATTTCATGGTTTGTAGGTTGTTGATTGGGCCTCTCCTCCTCTATCATGGTTTCCTTCTCAACTCTGATTTCATGTTCTTCAGGGGTGGTCTTAGCTTGTTCTTTTTTCTTCCAAACTCTATGATTTTTGACCTCGGTGCCCTTCTGAGGGATAGTTATCTCTCTTGTTGGTTCTCCCTATTATAGGCTATTCTTTAGTCCATTAGCATTTCTTTTTTGAGCTAGTATAGCTTTCCTATCTTTCTCCTTACTCAGGAAAATAGGGCAAGAACTTGGTTTATATCCCACTTTCTTACAATGGAAGTAGGCAAAATGGATGCTTTCATAGGCATAGGTGAGACATCTCCTATCCAGTCACTGGGTCAATGGAGAGAAGACTACTGAAGGATTTGGCTATCCCATCAAAAAAAATTTCATTCTAGAACTCTAATGGGAGCTCAGGCAGTCTTACCCACCAGGGCTTGGATGAAGAAGGATTCATTTAGATCCATCTTGGGGGTCCATTTCTACAGTGTTAGAGTGGCCTTTCCTATGGCTCAGGTTATGGCACAGAGGACTTTGTCTAGATTTTCTTTAAAGGAGAACTCAAAAGATATAAAACCCTTCATAATGGTTGTGACCTAGACTTGACCCTTTAAATCCCATTTCCTTTTAGAAAAGATCCTAACAATGTCTATGTTAGGTTTGAATCCAACAAACTTGCCAACAAGAGTATGATCCATGGTAGCAATGTTGTGATCTACTAGTTTGTCAGGTATTTCTATAGCATATTTGCCTTTTTAGTTGTCTGAAAGGTCCTTAATAGTTGGGAAAGAGGACTTGCCTAAGGGCTTGATCTCAAAGAGGGTTGACCACCGACGGTTGATGTTTCCATCCTAGTCATGTTCTTGGGTCTTTATGGATGATGAAGGCCTTGGAGGAATGCCCAGAATCTCTTTCCCAGCCCCATCCCCTTTTCCAAGGTCTTTTTCCATTTCATTTGGAACCCCATCCTTTTCCTCAGGATCAGCAGAGTCCTATTCTACAAGGGAGATCACGAAGAAGGAATCACCTGAGGATCCCCTAGCCTACAAACCATGGTTCCCACCCACCTTCAAATTTGAAATACCTCCCACTCTTTCTCTTTCTCCTACTCATTCACCATCATATATTTTATGAAAATCCAAATCCATTATTTGTTTATAGTGTTCTATTCAAGATAATGATTCTTTTATGATGATTTTTTAAAAAAGAAGGCAGGTTTTGTAGAGACATGAAACCCCAAAAAGAGAGAGAGTTAAAAAGTAGCATCCAAGATCAACAAAAAGAAAACATATCTAGAACATAATCTGGCATAGAATAAAAGCCAGCAACCAAATAATAGATAAATAACCATCAATATAAATAGAACCATAACAGAACAAAAGAAAAAACCTAAAAATGACAACCAAACCTAGACCATATTGTTTATAAGATATTCAGCTTCAAGTTCCATTTGGTCCAATGTGTTGGTTCTCTTCGTCAGCTCTTAAAGCTCCTAGTTAGAAGACAACTTCATTTTCCTAGTGCTGAAATGAGTCCTTTTGCTGGGACCAATGATCTTTAGATCCAGGGAATCCTTTTCATCAACAACTTTAACAATAGCCTTCTCATGAATTGCGCTTTCTATTTTAACAATCAGGATGCACAAGTGTTTAGCAAAGGCCTTCATAATTTTATAGCTTTGATGAACAATATGATTCAAGATTTTTTCCATCCTACTAGTTCTATTTTCCACTAGGTTGATCATGTCCTCATATTCCTTAATCGTGACAATATTGATCTTAACACTAACATATTTTACCCTATTTTTCGATGAGGATTAGTTGAATTTTTTATACCAATTGGTTGAATAGATGACTAAAACTATGGTCAAATTTTTTTCGTTGATTAATGTACAGGAAAAACCATCATCAAAATTTTGACGTACCAAATGGTCGAAGTATCGACCAAATCATCATTGAAGTAATTGCTTGGAACTAGAAGAATTGAGACCAACTTTGGTCAGCACTGTCATCAAAATTGAGACCAACTTTGGTCGGCATTGTCATTGAAATTGAGACCAAAGTTCATCAAAATTGACGTCGAATGCATAGCATTCTCATCGAACCTGCTAGTATGTAAAGGTTGAAATTGAGACCAACCTTGTGTCGCGTTTTCCACCAAAGTTCATCGAAATCAACGTCAACTGCATAGCATTCTTGTCGATCCTACTAATATGTAAAGGTCAAAATTGAGACCAAGTATGTGTCACATTTTCCACCAAAGTTCATCGAAACCGACATCGAATGCATAGCATTCTCATTGAACCTAGTGATATTTAGAGGTCAAAAAATTGACCAATACTAACTTTTGGTTATAAAAATGTACAGGAAAAACCATCATCAAAATTTTGACGTACCAAATGGTCGAAGTATCGACCAAATCATCATTGAAGTAATTGCTTGGAACTAGAAGAATTGAGACCAACTTTGGTCAGCACTGTCATCAAAATTGAGACCAACTTTGGTCGGCATTGTCATTGAAATTGAGACCAAAGTTCATCAAAATTGACGTCGAATGCATAGCATTCTCATCGAACCTGCTAGTATGTAAAGGTTGAAATTGAGACCAACCTTGTGTCGCGTTTTCCACCAAAGTTCATCGAAATCAACGTCAACTGCATAGCATTCTTGTCGATCCTACTAATATGTAAAGGTCAAAATTGAGACCAAGTATGTGTCACATTTTCCACCAAAGTTCATCGAAACCGACATCGAATGCATAGCATTCTCATTGAACCTAGTGATATTTAGAGGTCAAAAAATTGACCAATACTAACTTTTGGTTATAAAAAAATGTGACGGTGATTAAACAGAGCATTTTAATTGTGTATATATTCATAGCCTCAAGAAAATTCAAACTGCTAAGAAGGCTTCGTTTACTTACAGATTTGTGTGCTTGTCTGAGTTTGATACATGGATCAAGTTGTACAACCTTCAGAACAGATCCTATTAAGTAAGGTCGTACAACTTGATCTGCCTATCAAACTCAGACTAGCACACAAATCTGTAAGTAAATGTTGAATAGTTTTAAAAGGCTATTTAAATGTTTCGATAGTTTGATTATTTTAAAGATAGAACCAAAGAAATTTACCAATGCTAGAAAGGATGATGGTTGAATACAAGAAATGGAAGGAGAGTTAAATCGAATTGAGCAAAATTAGACTTAATTAGTTCCAAGACCTATAAATGACAATGTGAGAAGAACAAAATTGGTATTCAGATATAAATTGAATGAAGACAAAGAAGTGATGAGAAAAAAAAACAAGGCTACTTTGTAAAGGATATTCACAAGTTGAAGGGATTTACTTTGAAGAGATATTTTCTTTCGTAGCAATAATGGAAACAATCAATTTATGACTTTTTGCATATATAGTTCATGAGAACTTCATAGTATATCAAATGGATGAACAAATTGATTCTCTTGAATAAAGACCAAGATGAAGTCTATATAGAATAACTTGATAGATTTCATCTATTAGAAGATTCAAACATGGTAGGCAAACTTAAGAAGACATTGTATAGTCCCAAACAAGCTCTTATGGCTTGGTTTGCAAGATTGGATAAGTACTTACTCTAGCAAGGCTTCAAGTGGAAAGGTACCATAGATAGTAATCTTTACATAAAAATTAAGGAAGATATATTTTAATAGTTGTTGTATATGTAGATGTTATAATCTTTGGCGGAGGTGATGAAATACATAAGAAGTTTGTTGAAAAAATGTAGAAAGACTTTGATATATGTCTATGTTAGGTGAGTTAACATTGTTTCTTGGAATTCAAATACTTAGTTAGATAATGATATCTTTATTGATCAAGAAGTATATGTCAAGGAAATGTTAAGAAAATTTGGTTTGGAGGTTTGCAAACTAGCGAGCACTCCTATGGTGACAGGCTATCATTTGAATAAGGATGATGAGTCAAATCTAGTTTATTAGACACTATATATAGGTCCATGATTACAAGTCTACTATTCTTAATTGCATATAGGCCTAAAATAATGCATGTAGTCTATTTGGTTACAAGGTTTTAGGATATATCTAAATATCTATATCTTTTGTTGATTGCCTATATCAAAGTGCTCTTCAAATATCTAAGTATTTTTAGTACTAACCCCAAATCAGGATAATCAAAAAGCAACTAAAATGTAGAAGCCTTGTGTTCAATATAGATCAATGACCCCACAAGTGGTATTTTGATGGGGAAAATATTGTATTTTATGTGTTTCATGTTGTAGGGAACCATGCACAATTTATCATGTGGGTCCAATGAAGGGAAGGTATGAAACTATTACAAAATGAGATATTGGGATTTCGTAGTCAGTCTGATCATATAAGGCATTTGCGAAGAATATTGTGGGATGTTAGTGAGAATTTGTAGGAAGTGTAAGGGTCGTGATGATTGAGGATAAATGGAGAATTTGTTTGAATCCAAAAGAGTGACTATCTTTACAATAGAGACATGTCTGTAACATTGGATAGTGAAAGGTGTAGAAGTTTGTAGTTGGTTGCTGGAAAAGTGTTGGGATGCAAGGTGGAATATTATGAATATTTTTATGAAGACTGGGAGTTAATAATCCTAGGTAAGTGATTAGTTATCAAGTGTTGATACAAGGGTTGGATCAAAGAGGACAGCTACTATTAGGCAGAGTTTGTGCTAAAATAAGATGTTGTCATGGAGTCAGGATTGTGTGATCAGACTTGGAGTTGGTTGTAATCAGGTTTAGAGAGGTCAATGTAAGGATGTATAGATAGGATTAGTGATGTTAAGAATTATCCTAGGTTGAATATATATGAGAGATGAAAAGGGTATGTTTTTTCTAGGTACTATTAGGAGATGTGTAAGACGTCCAAGGTTATGTAGATAGCACGAGTCTTATGAATTCAATCCGAGTTTGAAGAATGATAAGCATTTGTGTGACTAGACATTGATGTTGAAGAGTGGGGTATAGTGGATTAGGATAGATAGCCATTGCTTGTATTTAGACAAGCACCTCCTTGGTAACACTTTATTCTTCCTTCTTAGCTAAATAGTAATAGGTTCTATATATCTGTTCATATTTTATTTTATATCAATGTATATGTTTACTCATTTATGAGTGCTATATATATAAATAATCTTGATTATCAATAATGATATATATTGATTGTCATTATGAGAATATATATATATATATATATATATATATATATATATATATATATATATATATATATATATATATATATATATATATATATATATATATATATATATATATATATATATATATATATATATATATAAGAAGCATTGCTAGGAGACAAGAAAAATATAAAGTGTATATATATATAGAGGAGGAAATGAGAATTATAATATACAATAGTGAATAAGGTGGGAGGAAGAATAAAGGAATGGATACTCTATGAATTACTTACTATGCCAACAAATAATGGTATTATATATAGATGCATAAATATATACATACATGTATATATATACATATGTATATGTACATTAATAATAATAAAATCTGATGAAAGGTTAAATATTATAATAAACACACGCACACACACACAGATATATATATCTGTGTGTGTGTGCGTGTGTTTATTATAATATTTAACCTTTCATCAGATTTTATTATTATTAATGTACATATACATATGTATATATATACATGTATGTATATATTTATGCATCTATATATAATACCCTTATTTGTTGGCATAGTATATCTGTGTGTGTGTGCGTGTGTTTATTATAATATTTAACCTTTCATCAGATTTTATTATTATTAATGTACATATACATATGTATATATATACATGTATGTATATATTTATGCATCTATATATAATACCATTATTTGTTGGCATAGTAAGTAATTCATAGAGTATCCATTCCTTTATTCTTCCTCCCACCTTATTCACTATTGTATATTATAATTCTCATTTCCTCCTCTATATATATATACACTTTATATTTTTCTTGTCTCCTAGCAATGCTTCTTACAATCTTGATATACTTAATTCTTCTATACACTTCATTATTCTTTTTATCACTTATCTGTATTTGTATACTGTCTGCTGCCTAGCACTGAATAGTCTCATTATGTATTGATTTACCTTTAGGTCAGAGACTATGAAAGTCTGTTCAACGCCTAAGAAGGTTGTTCATTAATTTCAGCTATCAAACACCGTTGTAGATATATATTATGCTTTTTTTTTATATGCTCCATATTATTACAGAAGATTATTTTTCAACTCTTATTTCCAATACTCCTATTCCATTTTTTTCGTTCGTTGGATTGTTGTCAATGTTCCATTTATACCTTCTTGAACTAAAATGCTGC
>BSBK01014250.1:0-70424 GCA_027943335.1 Chamaecyparis obtusa
GGACCCCTAGGGAGTCCCCGTGACCCCTTTTGGTACATTGGAATGCTCAAGTGTGTGTCAAGGGGTCTACCCCTTTTGACACATTGGAATGCTCAAGTGTGTCTCAAGGGGTCTTAAGACCCCTTGAGACACACTTGAGCATTTCAATGTGTCAAAAGGGGTCACGGGGACTCCCTAGGGGTCCTAACACGTGATAAGGTGTACTAGGACCCCTAGGGAGTCCCCGTGACCCCTTTTGAGACATTGGAATGCTCAAGTGTGTCTTAAGGGGTCCTAAGACCCCTTGAGACATAATTGAGCATTCCAATGTGTCAAAAGGGGTCACGGAGACTCCCTAGGGGTCCTAACATGTGATAAGGCATATTAGGACCCCTAGGGAGTCCCCATGACCCCTTTTGAGACATTGGAACACTCAAGTGTGTCTGAAGGGTTCCTAAAACCCCCTGAGACACACTTGAGCATTCTAATGTGTCAAAAAAGGTCACAGGGACTCCCTGGGGGTCCTAACGCATGATAAGACATACTAGGACCCCTAGGGAGTCCCGTGACCCCTTTTAAGACATTGGAATGCTCAAGTGTGTCTTAAGTGTGTCTCAAGACCCTTTAAGACACACTTGAGCATTCCAATGTCTCAAAAGAGGTCACGGGGACTCCCTAGGGGTCCTAACGCATGATAAGGTGTGCTAGGACCCCTAGGGAGTCCCCGTGACCCCTTTTGACACATTGGAATGCTCAAGTGTGTCTCATGGGGTCCTAAGACCCCATGAGACACACTTGAGCATTCCAATGTGTCAAAAGGGGTCACGAGGACTCCCTAGGGGTCCTAACGCGTGATAAGGCATACTAGGACCCCTAGGGAGTCCCTGTGACCCCTTTTGACCTATTGGAACACTCAAGTGTGTCTCAAGCCTTGAGACACACTTGAGCATTCCAATAGGTCAAAAGGGGTCATGGGGACTCCCTAGGGGTCCTAACACATGATAAGGTGTACTAGGACCCCTAGGGAGTCCCTGTGAACCCTTTTGACACATTGGAATGATCAAGTGTGTCTTAAGGGGTCCTAAGACCCCTTAAGACACACTTGAGCATTGCAATGTGTCAACTTAAGAGACACTTGAGCATTGCAATGTGTCAAAAGGGGTCACAAGGACTCGCTAGGGGTGCTAACACATGATAAGGCATACTAGGACCCTTGGGGAGTCCCCGTGACCCCTTTTGACACATTGGAATGCTCAAGTGTGTCCTAAGACCCCTTAAGACACACTTGAGTGTTCCAATGTGTCAAAAGGGGTAAGGGGGACTCCCTAGGGGTCCTAACGTGTGATAAGGTGTACTAGGACCCCTAGGGAGTCCCTGTGACCCCTTTTGACACATTGGAACGCTCAAGTGTGTCTTAAGGGATCCTAAAATCCCTTAAGACACACTTGAGCATTCCAATGTGTCAAAAGGGGTCACGGGGACTCCCTAGGGGTCGTAGTATGCCTTATCACGTGTTAGGACCCCTAGAGAGTCCCCGTGACCCCTTTTGACACATTGTAATGCTCAAGTGTGTCTTAAGGGGTCCTAAGGGGTCTTAGGACCCCTTAAGACACACTTGAGCATTCTAATGTGTCAAAACAGGTCACGGGGACTCCCTAGGGGTCCTAACACATGATAAGGCGTACTAGGACCCCTAGGGAGTCCCTGTGACCCCTTTTGACACATTGGAATTCTCAAGTGTGTCTTAACATATTTAAGGACCCCTTAAGACACACTTGAGCATTCCAATGTGTCAAAAGGGGTGACAGGGACTCCCTAGGGCTCCTAGTACGTCTTATCACGCGTTAGGACTACTAGGGAGTCCTCGTGACCCTTGTTGACACATTGGAAAGCTCAAGTGTGTCTTAAGGGGTGTGTCTCTTAAGACACACTTGAGCATTCCAATGTGTCAAAAGGGCTCACGGGGACTCGCTAGGGGTCCTAGTACACTTTATCACGTGTTAGGACCCCTAGGGAGTCCCCAAGACCCCTTTTGACACATTGGCACGCTCAAGTGTGTCTTAAGGGGTCTTAGGACCCCTTAAGACACACTTGAGCATTCCAATGTGTCAAAAGGGGTCACAGGGACTCCCTAGGGGTCCTAGTATGCCTTATCACATGTTAGGACCCCTAGGGAGGCCGCATGACCCCTTTTGAGACATTGGAACGCTCAAGTGTGTCTTAAGGGGTCTTAGGACCCCTCAAGTGTGTCTTAAGGGGTCTTAGGACTTCTCAAGTGTGTCTTAAGAGGTCTTAGGACCCCTCAAGTGTGTCTTAAGGGGTCTTAGGACCCCTTAAGACACACTTGAGCATTCCATTGTCTCAAAAGGGGTCACGGGGACTCCCTAGGGGTCCTAACGTGTGATAAGGCATACTAGGACCCCTAGGGAGTCCCTGTGACCCCTTTTGAGACATTCGAACACTCAAGTTTGTCTTAAGGGGTCTTAGGACCCCTCAAGTGTGTCTTAAAGGTTCTTAGGACCCCTTAAGACACACTTGAGTGTTCAATTGTCTCAAAAGGGGTCACGGGGACTCCCTAGGTGTCCTAGTATGCATTATCATGCATTAGGACCCCTAGGGAGTTCCCGTGACCTTTTTTGATGCATTGGAATGCTCAAGTGTGTCTTAAAGTGTCGTAGGACCCCTTAAGACACACTTGAGCATTCTAATGTGTCAAAAAGGGTCACAGGGACTCCCTAGGTGTCCTAGTATGCCTTCTCCCATGTTAGAACCACTCGGGAGTCCCGGTGACCCCTTTTGAAACATTGGAACACTCAAGTGTATCTTAAGGGGTCCTAAGACCCTTTAAGACACACTTGAGCATTTCAATCTGTCAAAATGGGTTACGTGAACTCCCTGGGGGTCCTAATGCATGATAAGGCATACTAGGACCCCTAGGGAGTCCCCGTGACCCCTTTTGACACATTGGAATGCTTAAGTGTGTCTTAAGGGGTCTTAAGACACACTTGAGCATTCCAATGCATCAAAAGGGGTCACGGGGACTCCCTAGGGGTCCTAGTATGCCTTATCACACGTTAGGACCCCTAGGGAGTCCCCGTGACCCCTTTTGATAGATTTGAATGCTCAAGTGTGTCGTAAGGGGTCTTAGGACCCCTTAAGACACACTTGAGTATTCCATTGTGTGAAAAGGGGTCACCAGGACTCCTTAGCGGTTCTAACACATGATAAGGTGTACTAGGACCCCTAGGGAGTCCTCATGACCCCTTTTGACACATTGGAACACTCAAGTGTGTCTTAAGGGGTCTTACGACCCCTTAAGACACACTTGATCGTTCCAATCTATCAAAAGGGGTCATGGGGACTCCCTAGGGGTCCTAGTATGCCTTATCAGACGTTAGGACCCCTAGGTAGTCCTTGTGACCCCTTTTGAGACATTGGAACGCTCAAGTGTGTCTTAAGGGGTCCTAAAAGGGGTCACGGGGACTCCCTAGGGGTCCTAACGCGTGATAAGGCATACTAGGACCCCTAGGGAGTCCTCGTGACCCCTTTTGAGATATTGGAATGCTCAAGTGTGTCTTAAGGGGTCCTACGACCCCTTAAGACACACTTGAGCGTTCCAATGTGTCAAAAGGGGTTACGGGGACTCCCTAGGGGTCCTAGTATGCCTTATCATGTGTTAGGACCCCTTAAGACACACTTGAGCATTCCAATGTCTCAAAAAGGGTCACAAGGACTCCCTAGGGGTCCTAGTATGCCTTATCACACGTTAGGACCCCTAGGGAGTCCCCGTGACCCCTTTTGACACATTGGAACACTCAAGTGTGTCTTAAGGGATTTTAGGACCCCAATTTTAGGACTCCTTAAGACATACTTGAGCATTCCAATGTGTAAAAAGGGGTCACAAGGACTCCCTAGGGGTCCTAGTATGCCTTATCACACGTGAGGACTCCTTAAGACACACTTGAGCATTCCAATGTGTCGAAAGGGGTCATAGGGACTCGCTAGGGGTCCTAGTACACCTTATCACGCGTTAGGACCCCTAGGGAGTCCCTGTGACCCCTTTTGACACATTGGAATGCTCAAGTGTGTCTTAAGGGATTTTAGGACCCCTTAAGACACACTTGAGCATTCCAATGTGTCAAAAGGGGTCATAGGGACTCCCTAGGGGTCCTAGTACACCTTATCACATGTTAGGACCCCTTAAGACACACTTGAGCATTCCAATGTGTCAAAAGGGGTCACGGGGACTCCCTAGGGGTCCTAGTACGCCTTATCACGTGTGACGACCCCTAGGTGTTAGGAATAAGGTGTCTCAACCTTGGATAATTCTTATTCTTATTATTTGTTTTGTAAATGCATTTTTTGCAAATAATGTAATTAAGTGTGAGTGTACATGTCTAGTTGGCATGTTGATGTGTCACTCCACTTGATGTGTCAGCATCTTGTGCATAAGGAGATCATGACTGAAACGGTCATGACGGATTCCTATGACGCGTAAGAACTATTTAAGGAATGTGCTATGATAGGTGTAAGAGCATCTTATGACTTGGGCCTATTTGGGTGCCCAAGAAGAAGTGGTTGGTGTGTGTAAGAGAATATGCCAAAAATAGGTTGGTATGATAGATTCTCTTACACTTCTCTTGTGACCGTTATTTTTGGCAGATTCTATGACAGACTTTCATAGTCTATTCTAGGGATGGATGCCTATTCTTGGGATTGCATGTAACAACTGTGTACATGTGGCTTTGTGCATGGGTCTTGGTGGTTGTGCCTATTTTTGGGTCCAGAGGAGTCTATATATATGATGCTGCTCCTATGGGAGAGATATAACAAAATTTAAGTCTTGTTGGCTTTGTCTCTCATTTCCTGAAAGAACTTGCATTGCAAGTGTATTGTAATCTTTGTGTTGAAGATAATACATTGTGCAGGTTTTGGAGTGTTGGGGTTTTTTTACCGAAAGGTTTTCCCCAGGGTATATCATTGTGTCATTCTCTATTTTTTCTATATGTATGGTATGTGGTTGCAATATCTTTGTTAAAGTAGTTAACGAATCTGAAATTGTAAGGATTTATAAGAATTTGCACAATACTCTCCTATAGAGATTAGCGTAGGAAGCTGTTTCCGCACCTAAGTTTCCTTACAAGTGGTATCAGAGCTTGATGAACTTTTGATCCTAGTTGTTGGGTAGAGTTTTTTGAGCTAATCTCAAGTTTGAGTGGGAGTTTTTTGCAGAGCATTCTGAATCTTATTTGCAGATTGAGATGGCAAGTTCATCATATGGAAGAATGGAGGTGGAGAAATTTAATGGCACTAATTTTGAGTTGTGGAAACTCAAGATGGAAGACATGTTGGAAGATCGTGACCTATGGGAAGCGACTTCAAGTGCTACAAGACCAGCAACTATAGCTCAAGCAGATTGGGATATCAAAGATCGTAAAGCTAAGGGTCTCATAAGACTGTTTAACCAATGCAGTTCTTCTGAATGTTCTAGATGAGAAAACCGCAAATAGTTTGCGGGAAAGACTTGCGGCCATGTATCAGGCGAAATCTCTAGTGAACAAGTTGTTCTTGAGGAAGAAGTTGTACTCTTTGCGAATGGAGGAAGGTGGATCCTTAACAGATCATTTAAATGCATTTAATTTGCCGGCTGCACAATTGACATCAACTGGTGTCAAGTTAGAGGAGGAGCATCGTTGCTACACACTTTTGTGTTCTTTACCAGATTCATGGGACCATCTTGTGATGGCTCTCAGAAGCAATTTAGTCACCTTCAAAATGGATGATGTGGTGTCTTCGCTGCTATTAGAGGAGATGCAGAGAAAGGCTTCCGTTTCGGAAAAAGAAGCCCTTGCTGTTCGTGGGAGATCCACTGAAAGAGGGAAGAAAAATGATAATAAGTCTGACAATAAGGGTAGATCCAAATCCCATGGGAAGTCAAAGACTTCCAATAAGTCCAAGGCAAAATGTTGGAACTGTGATAAATCTGGGCACTTCCGTAAAGACGGCAAAGAGCCGAAGAAGAAGAAGAAGAAAGGTTCAGATTCAGCTTCAGAAAGATCTCAAGAAGATGGCGATGCATTCATTGCAGCTTTGGCAGCCCATGCATCTGATGATGTGTAGTTGGTTGACTCGGGTGCATCTTTTCACATGACCTCTCATCGAAACTGGTTCTCAAAATATGAAGAGTTCGATGGTGGAAAGGTGTACTTGGGTGATGATTCTCACCTAAAGATAGTTGGACATGGAAGGGTCACTATCAAATTTCCTGATGGACGAGTAAAGGGAATCAACGGAGTTATGCACATTCTGAGTTTGACACGAAACCTATTATCTGTAAGTATGCTGAATGATGTAGGTGTGCAAGTTGTTTTTTCGAAAGAAGGATGCAAGATGATAAGAGGATCGATAGTGCTTGCAAGGGGTACTAGGAGAGGTACCTTATGTCAGCTAGATGCATGTATTCCTCTATGTAATAGTTCTTCATCCTCACCATCTGAACAAGCAGTGAAGAAGTCTGTGGCTATTGGTTTCAATGGTAGTGCAAACACTTTGGAAGGTAAGCTTCCTGCAGAAAAGACAATGTTGTGGCATATGAGATTTGGCCACATTGGTGAAAAGGGTCTCAGAACCCTGAAAAATAAAAATCTCATTGAGGGGTTAAATGATTGCAATCTCGAGTTTGACTTCTGTGAAAATTGTGTCTATGGTAAACAAAATCGTGTTCAATTTTACTCTAGTTCTCACAAATCTTCTGATGTTTTGGATCTTATTCATTCTGATGTATTTGGTTCTGTAAAAGTTCCTTCAATCTCCAAGTCTATATTTTTTGTATCTTTCATAGATGATTACAGTAGAAGGACATGGATTTATTTCCTTAAAAGTAAGACACAAGTCTTTAGTCAGTTCAAGGAATTTAAAGCTCTTGTAGAGAATCAGACTAGTAAGAAGATTAAGTGTGTGAGAACTGACAATGGTGGTGAGTTTTGCTCAGCAGAGTTTGAACAGTTCTGTAAAGAACAAGGTATCAAGAGGCATAAGACAACTCCTTATACCCCACAGCAAAATGGAGTTGTAGAGAGAATGAACATGACGCTGATGGAGAAGGCTAGGAGTATGCTTAGTGGAGCTAGTTTAGAACAAAGGTTTTGGGCCGAAGCTATGGCCACTGCTTGCTATCTGGTTAATAGATCTCCTACATCAGCCCTTGTTGGTAAGACACCCATGGAGGTGTGGTCTGGTAAGAAGCCTTCAATTAGATATCTTCATATTTTTGTTTGTGAAGCTTATGCACATGTTCCAAAGGAGAAAATATTTAAGTTGGAAAACAAAGCTGTTAAATGTATTTTCATCGGATACAGTGCTGGTGTGAAAGGATACAAGCTTTGGGATCCTGTGACTAGTAAGGTGTTGTATAGTAGAAATGTTATTTTCAGAGAGCTAACATCTTCTCCTATTGTGCTACAACCAGATGAAAAAGAAAAGGAAAAAGATGTTGTTTAGTTGCCTCCTACCCTTGAGAAGACTAAACAGAGAGACCATGTTGGGCCTAATGATGAGGAGAGCTCTAGCAGCTCTGATAGTTCAGAAGAAGAGGAAGAACAACCTCAACCGCAGCCCTTGAGGAGATCCACGAGAGAAAGAAAGCAACCAGAAAGGTTTGGTTATTCTATGTTAGATTCCTATTGTGCCTTTGCTTTGATTACTAACACTGATGAGCCTAGATCTGTGAAAGAGGCTTTGGGCATGGAAGATGCAGGTTCCTGGATTGAGGCTATGGATGATGAGATGGCTTCATTAGAGAAAAAAAAAACTTGGGATCTTGTACCTTTTCTTAAAGGGAGAAAATCTGTTGGCTGTAAATGGGTGTTCAAGAAGAAATTCTGTGCAGATGGTAGTGTTGAAAGGTATAAAGCTAGATTGGTTGCAAAGGGGTATTCACAGGTAGAGGGAATAGATTATGGTGAAATATTCTCTCCTGTTGCAAAGTTGACATCCATTAGATTTCTGTTATCTCTTGCTGCATCATATGATTTAGAGATAGAACAGATGGATGTGAAGATAGCTTTCCTTCATGGTGATTTGGAGGAAGAGATTTATATGTCACAGCCTGAGCACTACATTGTTAAAGGTAAAGAATCCTTAGTTTGCAGATTAAAGAAATCTCTATATGGTTTGAAGCAATCTCCTAGGATGTGGTACCTTAAGTTTGATGCCTTTGTGTTGTCAATTGGATTTGTAAGATCAAAATCAGATCATTGTGTTTATTTCAGAGTTGAAAATGATCGCCTTCTTATTGTTGCATTATATGTTGATGATATGTTGCTATTTGGGAAGGGTAAGGGTATGATTTATGATTTTATCTCAGTTGTCAGCACAGTTTGAGATGAAAGATCTTGGGGTAGCTAGGTACATCTTGGGTATGGAAATCAGTAGAGATAGGTCTAACATAAAACTTTGGTTGAGTCAGAGTAAGTATGTGAAGTCTGTGTTGGACAGGTTCAGCATGGCAGATTGTAGACCACTATGTGTTCCTATTTCTATGGGGACAAATTTATCTGTAGATGATTGTCCAAAATCTCCTAGTGAGGTGGAGGACATGAGTAGAGTACCTTATGCTAGTGCAGTTGGTAGTCTTATGTACGCTATGGTCTGTACTAGACCAGACATTGCCCAAGCAGTGGGAGTCCTGAGTCAGTTTATGGCTAATTCTAGATGGGTACATTGGGATGCAGTTAAGCGAGTATTCAAATATTTGAGGGGTACATTAGATTACTCCATATGTTATCATGGTAACTCTTCTAGATCTCCGCATTCAGTTTGTATTCGTGGGTTTGTGGATTCAGATTGGGCAAGTGATATTGACAGTAGGAGATCCACCAGTGCTTATGTGTTCACTATGTTTGGTGGTGCCATTAGTTTGATGAGTAAGCGACAACCTGTGGTTGCTTTGTCCACTACAAAAGCTGAGTACATGGCTACTACTCATGCTTGTAAAGAAGCCATTTGGCTTAGAAGATTGTGTTCTGATGTTGGTGTTGATGCAGAATAGATTACTATTTGGTGTGACAGTCAGAGCGCTATTTGCCTTGCAAAGAATCCAACTTTCCATGCCAGAACGAAGCACATTGATGTGCAGTTTCACTTTGTGAGAGATATGGTAGAAGATGGAAAGGTAAATTTGGAGAAGGTAGATATTGTGAAGAATGTTGTAGATGCATTAACGAAACCAGTGGGCACTGAGAAGTTCAGATGGTGTTCAGAGTCTATGGGCCTTTTGGCCTATAGCAGTTAAAGTTCCTGTTATGTTCCTATTACTCTTACAAGGTGTCCGACAAGTGGGAGAATGTTAGGAATAAGGTGTCTCAACCTTGGATAATTCCTATTCTTATTATTTGTTTAGTAAATTTATTTTTGCAAATAATGTAATTAAGTGTGAGTGTACATGTCTAGTTGGCATGTTGATGTGTCACTCCACTTGATGTGTCGGCATCTTGTGCGTAAGGAGATCATGACTGAAACGGTCATGACAGATTCCTATGACGCATGAGAACTATTTAAGGAATGTGCTATGATAGGTGTAAGAGCATCTTATGACTTGGGCCTATTTGGGCCCCCAAGGAGAAGTGGTTGGTGTGTGTAAGAGAATATGCCAAAAATAGGTTGGTATGACAGATTCTCTTACACTTCTCTTGTGACCGTTATTTTAGGCGGATTCTATGACAGGCTATCATAGTCTATTCTAGGGATGGACGCCTATTCTTGGGATTGCATGTAACAACTGTGTACATGTGGCTTTGTGCATGGGTCTTGGTGGTTGTGCCTATTTTTGGGTCTAGAGGAGTCTATATATATGATACTGCTCCTATGGGAGAGATATAACAAAATTTAAGTCTTGTTGGCTTTGTCTCTCATTTCCTGAAAGAACTTGCATTGCAAGTGTATTGTAAGCTTTGTGTTGAAGATAATACATTGTGCAGGTTTTGGAGTGCTAGGGTTTTTTTACCGAAAGGTTTTCCCCAGGATATATCGTTGTTTCATTCTCTATTTTTTTTGTATGTATGGTATGTGGTTGCAATATCTTTGTTAAAGTAGTTAACGAATCTGAAATTGTAAGGATTTATAAGAATTTGCACAATACTCTCCTATAGAGATTAGCATAGGAAGCTATTTCTGCACCTGAGTTTCCTTACACTAGGGAGTCCCCGTGACCCCTTTTGACACATTTGAACGCTCAAGTGTGTCTTAAGGTGTCTTAGGACCCCTTAAGACACACTTGAGCGTTGCAATGTGTCAAAAGGGGTCACGGGGACTCCCTAGGGGTCCTAGTATGCCTTATCACGCATTAGAACCCCTAGGGAGTCCTTGTGATACTTTTTGACACATTGGAACGCTCATGTGTGTCTTAAGGCGTCCTAAGACCCCTTAAGACACACTTGAGCATTCCAATGTCTCAAAAGGGGTCACAGGGACTCCCTAGGGGTCCTAGTATGCCTTATCACATGTTAGGACCCCTAGGGAGTCCTCATGACCCCTAGGAAGTCTTTGTCTCTGCCTCCAATGAACTATTCTTCAAACCCTCCATTTCTGCATAGCTAGGGTTTACGGTGCCTGTAAAAGGCACAATTAATACAAAGATTTAGCTAACCACCTTTAAAGACCTAAAAGAAATGAGAAAAAATTAAGGCCAAAAATACATACCGCATTTCTGTATGTAGTACTGTAAGCTTCAACAATCCAGTCGGCTTCCTCTGCTAAGGCACGAAGAACTTCATTAATGTATGCTCTAGGAGGAAGATTATAATTTCCATATTTCTGCAAGAGATTCTCCAAAATTTGTAATATTATATATAATATATTAGTATACATTAGTATATGTATTTTATATATATATATATATATATATATATATATATATATATAATATACATGTTAGTATATATAATACATTAGTATATTTTAATACATTAGTACATATATTACATTAGTATATTATAATACATTAGTATATATATAATATACATTATATATATCATATGCATCTTTTATTTATATCTATTATATACATCAATATATGTAAAAGTTAAATTTTTTTCATTTGCTCCCCCCCTTTTTTCATCAGCCTGAGAATATCGGGTACCCGATATGAAATCGGATACCCAATTTTTGCTAGGTAATATTTGACCAAAATATTCCCTGTCCCCATAGACCAGACAATCACTAGATTTGATACTTTTTTCACACATTGCGAAAAAAAAAAAAAGTGATTTGGGGCCCATTGTTTGATTTTGTCGACTTGTGGTCTCACCATGGGAAGCAGTAGTCGTCAAAAGGCTAAACGCTAGAGGAAGTTAACAAATGATGAAATTCAAGCATATAGGGAAAAAGATAAGGAAAATCACTAAAGAAGGAGAGAAGGTATGTTAAACATTAATCAAGGTGACCCTGGAAATGTAGTTGTAAGTGAAGAGGATGTTCAATTTGAAAATGCACAGATGGAGATTGAAAATGTAGACTTTGGGAATGAAAATGTTGCACAAGAACCACATGAACGTTATACATCTCCAAATTATATGCGAAATGAAGTCCCTTGGAATAAAGATAATCAAACTTCAAATTCGAGGCTTTCAAGAACACCTAAATGGTTAATTGAAATTGAGAACATTATGAATAATTGGGAAGGAAAGAGGTCACATAGAACCGTTAGGTTGTGGGCTTCAAGACTTTATGATCAATTTTTTCAAAACAAGACATTGGTTGACCAATGTCAAATTTTTGTGCAGTTGTTAAAGATGCAAAACATGAGACCTGTGCTTGTGAAATTGAAGATTTGTGTGAACAAGAAAATGGAGAGAAATGCCATTGTTGTGAAGAATCTTTTCAATGCTCTCAATAGCATTGGGAAGACTAGCAGAGAAAAAGACAAGAGAGTTGCTTAGAGGGTTATTGCAATCTCCTTAGTAAGTCATCAGTTGAGAAAGGCTCGTTTGATGAGACAAACTTGTGTTGACTTCAATATAGACTGTAAAACTTTGGGTAGAGCACTTGCAAGAAGAGAAAGACTTGATGATCTGCTTCAAATTGATACATGGGCTTATGGTGGGAGACTTCCATGTTTTGATAAGAAGCTAACATATGTTGTCAAGGATGAAATTCAACAATTTTGGGATGCTAACTCAAGAGTGTCACCAAATGTGAAGGATGTCTTGAAGTTGAGAGTTGGCAATGGAGACCACACTCCACATCCTAAACATTATGTGGAGGTAGGTCAAACAATGTTGTATAAAAAATTTTGTGAGACACATCCAACATTGATAATATCACAAAGGTCTTTTGAATCCATGAAACCATTTTATTGTACCCCTTAAGATTCAAAATACATGTTGTTGCAAATATCATGTTGAGTTTTCAATGCATCATGAATTATTACAGTCCATTCGTTCTACTTTGCATACTAATGAAATGCTAGAGGATTGTGGTGCAAGTGGTCTTCCCAAATCATCAAGAGACTTGCTAGATCAATTTTTATGTCATAGAGATGATGGTTGTTTATTTTATAAAAAAGATTGCTTAAATGCCAAGTGCTCAGAATGTGGTGGCTTGTCCAAGTTTAGAACATGTTTTCATGAGGGTTTGGAACACAATTTTGGAAAGACACTCGTCCAAAAAAAGGTATATGAAATAGTGAAATATACATTGAAGAGTGGAGGTGAAGGCTCTAGATGTGAGTTAGTTGCAAAAGAATACAATGTTGCTGATTTTATCTTAGATTTCAAGAAAAATATTTTTTACAAGTATGCAAGGCATAGTCACAGGTCTCAATGGTTGGATCAACAATTCAGGACATGTAAGGACACTTTCCCCATTGGAACTATTATATCCGTTGTAGACATTGCGGAGAACTATACATTGCAGCCTTAAAATGAGACTCAAGCTCAATATTACAATTCCATTCAGGTTGCTATTTTTCTACACATCACATATAGACATTCCCCTAAAAGCACAAAAGATGAGTGAAAGATAATTAGAGAGTACCATTTTTATATGAGTGATGACAGGTCTCACTCTCATGAGTTTGTTCAACATTGTTTCCAGAACTATTTTGACTTCTTGTAGGAAAATGGTATTGCTATGGATAGGCATCTCATTTGGTCGGATAATTGTACCGGTCAATTTAAGAATGCCAGAATGTTTTATTGGTTGTGTAGAATGCATGTGGAGAGAGGTGTACCTCATATTTGGAGTTTTTTTGAGTCAAGGCATGGGAAAGGGGAGCATGATGAAGCAGGTGCGTGTGTGAAGAGAGCTCTAGTTAAGGAGCAATTGAGGATTTCAGGTGATGTACTTCTTGATGCTTGTTCTATTGTTGATTGGTGTACTTTAGCATTGTCACAGGGGGGGACTCTTGATTCTATAGTGCGTAGATTCTTTTGGTTGGTTGAGGAGGGAACTATAGGAGATAGATTGGATTGTCAAATAGTGAAAGACTCTTCAAAAATGCATTCATTCCGAAGCTCGAATAGTAGTACATGGACCATTTGGACACGAGAGTTGGCTTGTTTTTGCCCCATGTGTTTTTAGTATGATTGGGATCATTGCGAGTCAAGTGAGTGGGTGGATACATGGGTTCCACAGTATCTAACTCCTTTATCTTTAACACTCTCTATAAGAAATGATGGCATGGACACTTCAGTTGACTATGACCATCTTTCAGATCTTCTGAAGCTAGGAGATGTTTTTGCATTGGTTGCACCGCAGGGGAATGATGAGAGGTCAGATTATTGGTTAGCACATTGTGTACAAGGTAGTACAACTGATGACAGATGGTGATGGGTTCACATATCCTACTAGTTCAGTTGTTGTTGCGGGAACATGGCTGCGAACATACATGATTAGAAAGAATGGAGTTCCCGCATTTGAAGACTATGAGAAGCACACTATTCTCATGTATTCACACCTTGTTATAGCAACAAATGTCAAGTTGTCAAAGCATCAAGGAAGACCAAAGAGAAAATAACTTTGGACTATTACTACTGCTAATCATGCAACACTATTGGAGACCTTGAAGCAAAGAGATGACCCTTCAGGAACACTTGACTAGGTAATAAGTTAACTTAGTGCATTGTTTTCTAAGTTCGTTAAGCTTAATTTCAATACATTAATTTGACCTTTCTTAGATTGTATTTTGAGTCAATAAACTTGGTTTTGTATGTGTATTGTAACTTGTGCAGGAGCACCTATGAAGATGCCTATGGTCACCATGGATCCAATCAGAGATAGAAGGACAAAAGGATCCTTAATGGTTAATTGAGATCTTTTGAAGCCTATAATGGAAATTTGTAACAATCAATTTGATTTAAAAGTTAAATGTCCTAAAACTCTTCATAAGGACTTATGACCAAAATCATGTATGGGTGGCCAATAGTGCCAAGAAGGGATCTTACATGTCATATACTTATGTCATTTGCATGCTTTGAATTCTTACATGTTTGATTGTTGTTTCTAATGCTTTAAGTATATTATTTTTTAGCATTTCAAACAATCTATAAAAGTTAAACCTCAAACATAATAAGCTCCACAGTTCAAATTTCACAAGCTTAATCATGATTAATTTCACAGTTCAAATTTCAAACATACCACTAATAGTCAGTTGAAAACGGCTTAGCAACGTATCTTTCAAACCGATAGCAATCTTCCGAGGCTCGTATCTTAGACTTCATGAGAGGTATCAACAAATCGTTAGGTGCTACAGGATCATGTTTTCGAGGTCTACAATAACCTCTCTCAGTTTTGGGTGATTTGACTTCGTTTGCATTTGGAAAGGCGATCTCAGTCGATGCCAAAACTTGCAGTGAGGGTCAGTTGAAAGTGGCTGAGCAACGTATCTTTCAAACCGTCTGACATGGTATCGAACCGTCTACTCCATTGGATCTGGTTGGCTGGGTAAACACTAGTGACAACCCCATTCTGCCCACAGGGTCACTAGAACGCTCGACCCAAGTGACCCCAAGGTGCACTAAGCACGATTGGGGAACAATCTTACGGGGCTTGTATCTCAAACTTCATGAGAGGTATCAAAAAATTGTCAGGTGCTACAAGATCATGTTTTTGAGGTCTACAATAACCTCTCTCAGTTTTGGGTGATTCGACTTCGTTTGCATTTGGCAAGGTGATCTCAGTCGATGCCAAAACTTGCAGTGAGGGTTAGTTGAAAGTGGCTTAGCAACGTATCTTTCAAATTGTCCGATGTGGCATCAAACTGTCTGCTCCATCAGCTCTGGTTGGCCAGGTAAACGCTAGTGACAACCCTATTCTACCCACAGAGTCACCAGAATGCTCGCGACCACGCTCGACCCAAGTGACCCCAAGGTGCACTAAGCACGAGTGGGCAGCGATCTTCTGGGGCTTGTATCTCGGACTTCATGAGAGGTATCAAAAAATCATCAAGTGCTATGAGATCATTTTTTTGAGATCTATAATAACCTCTCTCGATTTTGGGCGATTCAACTTCATTTGCATTTGGCAAGGCGATCTCAGTCAATGCCAAAACTTGCAGTGAGAGGGTCAGTTGAAAGTGGCTCAGCAGTGTATCTTTCAAACTGTCCAACTTGGCATCGAACCATCTACTCCATCAGCTTCAGTTGGCTGGGTAAACACCAGTGACAACCCCATTCTACCCACAGAGTCACCGGAATGCTCGCGACCACGCTCGACCCAAGTGACCCCAAGGTGCACTAAGCACGATTGGGCAGTGATCTTCCGAGGCTCATATCTCGGACTTCATGATAGGTATCAAAAAACTATTAGGTGCTACGGGATCATTTTTTTGAGATCTACAATAACCTCTCTCGGTTTTGGGTGATTCAACGTCGTTTGCATTTGGTAAGGTGATCTCAGTCGATGCCAAAACTTGCAATGAGGGTCAGTTGAAAGTGGCTCAGCAGCATATCTTTAAAACTGTCTGACCTAGCATCTAACTGTCTACTCCATCAGTTCTAGTTGGCTGGTTAAACACCAGTGACAACCCCGTTCTTCCGCCCACAGAGTCACCGGAATGCTCGCGACCATGCTCGACCCAAGTGACCCCAAGGTGCACTAAGCACGATTGGGCAGCGATCTTCCGGGGCTCGTATCTCAGACTTCGTGAGAGGTATCAACAAATCATTAGGTGCTACGAGATTTTTTTTTTGAGGTCTACAATAACCTCTCTTGGTTTTGGGCGATTTGACTTCGTTTGCATTTGGCAAGGTGATCTCAGTTGATGCCAAAAGTTGCAGTGAGCGTCAGTTGAAAGTGGCTTAGCAGCGTATCTTTCAAACCATCCAACTTGTCATTGAATCATCTGCTCCATTAGCTCCGGTTAGCCAGGTAAACACTAGTGACAACCCCATTCTACCCATAGAGTCACTAGAACGCTCGCGACCACGCTCGACCCAAGTGACCCCAAGGTGCACTAAGCATGATTGGGCAGTGATCTTCTAGGGCTCATATCTTGGACTTCATGAGAGGTATCAACAAACCATTAGGTGCTACGGGATCATGTTTTTGAGGTCTACAATAACCTCTCTTGATTTTGGGCGATTCAACTTCGTTTGCATTTGGCAAGGCGATCTCAGTTGATGCCAAAACTTGTAGTGAGGGTCAGTTGAAAGTGGCTCAATAGTGTATCTTTCAAACCCTCTGACCTGGCATTGAACCATCTACTCCATTGGCTCCGATTGGCCGGGTAAATGCCAATGACAACCCCATTCTGCCCACAGAGTCACCGGAACGCTCGTGACCACGCTCGACCCAAGAGACCCCAAGGTACACTAAGCACGATTGGGCAGCGATCTTCCAGGGCTCATATCTCAGACTTCGTGAGAGGTATTGACAAATTTTTAGGTGATACAAGATCATGTTTTTGAGATCTACAATAACCTCTCTTAGTTTTGGGTGATTCGACTTCATTTGCATTTGGCAAGGCGATCTTAGTCGATGCCAAAACTTGTAGTGAGGGTCAGTTGAAAGTGGCTCAATAGTGTATCTTTCAAACCGTCTGACCTAGCATCGAACCGTCTACTCCATTAGCTTTGGTTGGCCAGGTAAACATTAGTGACAACCTAGTTTTTCCCACAGAGTCACCGGAACGCTCGCGACCACGCTCGACCCAAGTGACCCTAAGGTGCACTAAGCACGATTAGGCAGCGATCTTCCGGGGCTTGTATCTTGAACTTCATTGGAGGTATCAAAAAACCATCAGGTGCTACAAGATCATTTTTTTGAGGTCTACAATAACCTCTCTCAGTTTTGGGTGATTCAACTTCATTTACATTTGGCAAGGCAATCTCAGTCGATGCCAAAAGTTGCAGTGAGGGTCAGTTGAAAGTGGCTCAGCAGCGTATCTTTCAAACTGTCTGACCTGGCATCGAACCGTCTACTCCATCAGCTCCAGTTGGCTGGGTAAACACCAGTGACAACCCCATTCTACCCACAGAGTCAACAGAATGCTCGCGACCACGCTCGACCCAAGTGACCCCAAGGTGCACTAAACACGATTAGGCAGTGATCTTCCGGGGCTAGTGCAGGGCACCCTCCACTAGTAGGAATTTGAATTGCATTATTATGTTTGTAATAAATAGGATGGATCTAAATAGATCATCCTAATTTTGGTTTGGAATCCCTAATGTGTGATCAAGGATCTTTTGGCAATGTTATAAGCCTAAGATACCTTAGGTCATGGGGTTCACCTAGTTAGTGATAATTTGCTAGGTTAGGCTTATGGAGTCTTAAAGGTTGATTTTAGATTATTTTCACTTGAAAAATCATGTTGATAGGTTTTGATCTTAAAAAGAAATCATAAACTCTATCGAGTTCATAAAATGGCATATTTTGCAAAATTGCAAAAATGCGATAAAAGTTGTTGTTGCAACTTTTTAAAATTTCTTGAGAGATTGGAATTGGAAACCCAAGAGTCAAATGGGTTCTCCAATCAATATACATTCATTTTTAAGGTTATATATGCTCATCACTTTGAACCATAACGGTAAGAAGTTGATTTTTGTAAATTGATGCCATAAAGGAGGAATACAAACCATTTTTGAGCCATTTCTCATAGTTGTATGGGCGTGTACGGACTTATAGGGTCATGATTTGAATGTGGGCATACTATATTTCATGTTAGTGAACATTTTCATTGATTTGAAGAAGTTTTAGTTTCATTTGTTAAAGTTATTTCAATTCTTTTCAAAACAGTCCAGGAAGCAAGCTTTTCTAGGGCCCTGAACTCTAATGGAGGCCTAACTTGCATTCTAGCCATGGGTTTAACCTAATAATTTGGAAAATGGAAGTTAGGTCTATGTATCAATGGATTCTAAAGGCTCATGTAGTGGCTTGAAGGGTAAGGCCTTCATGCATCAGGCCCTAGTCTGAATTTTTGAGAGGATTCAGTCTAGAAAGTAGAAGAAAGTTGTAAAGAAGTGCATAGAATAGATAAGTGAGTGAAGTAAAGGTGGTTTTGATTCATTTGGGGTTGGAGAAGAATATATGAAGCACTGTACCAATTCCATGAACCCTAGACCTCATACTTGCTTTGTAAACCAAGCTTAATTAGGCTAATTAGGTTTGTGTCCAAGGTGGGTGTTAGGTGGCACTGGAGTGGAGTTGGAAGGCAAGGCTTTGGGATATTAAATAAATTCCAAATGGGTGTCTGAAAATGCCCTGATTGTATCAAGATACTCAGTTGTGAAAAAGTTAGACTAGGAAACCTCTATTGAGAAGGCTACAAGGAAATTGGCGTACAGGTCTAGTTTGCCATGGTACGGTTTTGGTGGGAATAAACCAAGTGTTATTTCAGAGGCCTTAGGTCATATGAGGACCATCTAAATGCTTGGGAGTAGTTAGGAAGTCCACTAGTGAAGAGTTCTATCAATAAGTTAGTTTTAGGCCTAGTGTCCCTAAAGCCAAAAAGGCATTGAAGTTTGATTGAGTGTGTAACTTTGCAAAGGGAGTTTATTGGGATAGAAATACATTTCTTTGGTTATGTTATACCATCAAAAGAGTTTTGGATTACCCTTAAGCCTTTGTGGTTGGTTGGTGAGTTGTGGGAGGTAGTAGAAGGGCACTCCACTTTCTTGCTGTAACATCTGCATTAGGGGCTCGTATATGTAAACTGTTTGACAGAATGCCCGCAAGCAGAGCATGACATATGGAATTACAGATAGGAGGAGTAGAACTAGTAAAAGGTATCCAAAAATGAAGTTTCCAAAGCTTTGTCAGGTTAGACTGGTCGATGACAATGAGAATTGGTTTTGCACATCGATAGTATTGGCATTCGAGAACATGATAATCTATAACGCAATTTCAATATTAAGACATTATCATTTCCTGAGAATGCCCCAACATTGAATGTCAAGGAGGACCTGACATCTTCCCTGATGGACAAAACCTTGTTTCATGCTTGGTTGTTGGATTCATAGAGGTCTGGGACTATATCAGTGGAAAACTTAAGAGCGATTTTCAATACCAAGCTGATGATGCCTTCATGATGCATGATAATGCAGCTCTTTGTGTTGACATCAGTCATGATTCAGAGATGTTGGCTTCAGGTTTACAGGGTGGGAAAATTGAGGAGGACGTGCTCGCAATTGAATCCCAAAATACGTATGTATGATGGTTTCGACAAAATGTTTCTTGGTGTCACTTGCATGAAGTAGTATGTGTGTGGAGAGACAAAAATGACATGCTCTAGTTATAGCACCAAGCGTCCAATCAAAACACAAAGTCATTAACACTTGTGTTGCAATAAGATCCAGATGGCACTATTCCATAGGAATAGATCCATTTTGAAAGATGTAGAGCACCAAGTAACATGGACTTTCATAACAAAATATTACTAAGGCACTCACAAAGGGAGACTTTAATGTATTCAAGAAAGAAGATGTGTATAGACACGTCCTCAAGAATTAGTTATTATAACAAGAAAGAAACTGATCGAAAGGGGAAAATAAATAATGCTCGTAGAGGAGATTTTGGAGGTTCCGAATTCTGCTTGACCTGAGAGACTTTGTGCCAGTGGAGGGATAGATTAGGATTTTTATTGTAATGTAGGGAAAGAGGGATTTTATTTTTAGATAATGATTAATGTACAGGAACAACAGAATCTTTATTGTTTTGCTGTGTTCAAAGAAGGATATGTCAGCATATTAAAACTTTGATTTTAGATGCTCACTTTCTGATTGATATTCATCTTTGAATGATATAGGTTTCTTTTGAATGCATATCTATTATGTCTGATCATCAGCACGATCATCTGTGGACTTTGTGCTATAGTTTTTCATGTATTTGGAAAGAACCATTCATCTTTCTCTCTTAGTTTCTTTCTGTAATGCATTGTTTAGGCAAATGAAATTTGTAGCATTTACTGTCCTTTTCTTTTCAGTAAATTAGTCCCTTCTCATCTATCTCATGTTTACGAATAGATGTTTGTAAGCCTTTATTGCTTTCAGGTTAAAAGCATTATCATTTATAGTTTAGTTGATTCATTGTAAATCCTGCACGGGGAGCTATACCCAGATAATTCAGAGGGTGCTTACACTTCTCAATAGAGAAGTGACCCAACTGTTGGTGTTGGTTGAGTCTTTTTGTTTGGGCTTTAATGGTCATTTTGTAAGTGTTTCTTTGGAAGACAAATCTATTCACCAACAAGAAGTTAAACCTCAAACATAATAAGCTCCATGAACAGGGTATTCCAGAGTAAAGGAAAACAAATGTAACTTCAACAAGATATAATTTAAATCATAATGATAATTATAGTCAAGATATAACTTCACCATTCAATTCCATAAACATGAATAATAAATATGTATATACAAAAGATGACACAAATATAACATATAAATGAACATGTTCTATATATGTATCAAATGTATCAAAAGTATGTCCATATACAAATATGGCACATGCCATTTCAAAATGTCTACAAAATCAATGTTTTAAGGTGTACAATGTGGCATATATGCCATCTCAAAATGTGTCAAGTGTCATCTCTAAATGACCACAAAACTAAAACTGCATCCTATGCTGTAGGGGGATCATCAAAATGTAGCCTCTTTGAAGAAGTGTTGGGCTTTGATTGATCCTGCATAAAAAATGAGTTCAAACCAAAGTTAGATTGCTTACTTTATATGATTTGTACACACACACACACACACACACACACACACACACACACACACACACACACACACACACACACACACACACACACACACACACACACACACACACACACACACACACACACACACACACACACACACACACACACACACACACACACATATATATATATATATATATATATATATATATATATATATATATATATATAATTCATAATTTTGAAACACTAATTTAATTAAAATTATAACTGAATACAAATATTTGTACTTGGTCTCTCGATCGCCTACCACGAGCAAGTGTCCTAGCATAAGTCCTGGGTAGCGAAGGGACCATGCCAGCAATACCAACTTTGACCTATAAATATATATTTGCAATAATGAGATTAGTAGAGTGGTGCAACATAGAGTAATAAATCTACAAAATAGGATGATAGCATAATAAAATTACAAATTGATTGAACTAAAATTAAAACTTACATTTGGTGATCCCTCCTCTGGAATAGTGGGCTAGGTCAACAAAGAAACGAAGGATTCTCGTGGGCCCTCCCTCATAGTCGGAGTAACCTATGAGAGTAAAAAGATTGTCAATTATATATCAATGTACTTCATCATAGCAAACCTGGTTACAAAATACAAATAACAATATGTAAAAGTCTGCGTACAATCAGTCTATCACTCCGAATCGAGATGCCTGTAACCCTACGCTATCAAACCGGTGTCGGGACATCATCGATAGCCACACCCTATACAATAAAGTGCAAGTAAAATATTTATTACTACACACAAGTGGCATACATATGCATGCATAATTAATCTTAAATAATTAACTACCTTTCCTTTGTTGACACCTGATGAAGGAACCCCCTCATGCCCCCCATTGACATCGGTTATAGCCTACAAGAACACAATAAGATGACAATATATATTAGTAAACGTATGAATTTTATTGCTCTAATTGATAGAGATTTAAGCATGTACACCAAATGATATAAAAAAAAACTAATGGGTACATAATTTATAATATACCATATAGTCATCAAGGCCAAATGAAATGGCCGAAAGTGTGGACTCATCCACCTGTCTCACCTCCTCCTGTGTCATCAACTGAACATAAATGGAAAAAATATATATACATAAGTGCATGCAATCATTAAAACTAATCTAAATAAATAAATTATTTTTAAATTAAATAAGTCATGTGACAAATTTATTTATAATGTTTACTCTTACTGTATCAACAGGAGTCAATGGCTCTACCTACACCTCCTGAGCACTCTCATGAGATGTAGATGCTCCATGAGGTGTTGCAGCCTCTGTAGCTGTGTCTCCTATATCCCCCTCATCAATATAATGAACTGATATATATCAAAATCAGTAAGCAGTCCGAGGCACATATGCCTGCACTTAATGCACATATGGGGCTCGCATACATGTGAACTCCGACGAGCTGTCGATGCGCCAGCAACATCCAAAGGAGGCAACACTGACCTGGTCTAAGTGATCAACTGATCACTCAGTAAATGAATGGCCCTAATAGTCTGTGAGGCAGCCTCTGCAATGATATCGGGATGCTGCACTGGAGGAGGGGGTGTGACATTAATGGGGGGGACAAAGGTAGTGGCCTTTCAACGCTGGGAAGATGGCCTAGTTTGAGGAGCTCCTCTGCCTATGCCCATGTTGGGCCTCATACTCCAATAATCAACATGATGACCAAGCACAAACTCAACATACAATTTTTTAAGGAAATAAAATGGGACCTCCAAATTGCTATTGGGTGGTTTATCAAAAACCATCCACCAGCGATCCCAAAAGTTTGTGCGCATTGCTTCATTTGTGCACCATTTTATTGATAATTTGGGCTTTTTGGGGTCAACTGGTATTCCAGTTTTAGGATCGACAAAAAGGGTGGCTATATCTTCCTTACTTATATTAAGGGCTGCAATCCCATCATGGTCAAGCCCGTCATCAAATTGGGCATGCATATCATCACGCCAATGAAAAGCAGCATTATGTTGCTGCATGAGTGTGTCAATGTTTCCAACAATTATATTTAGTGTGGCAAGCATGGGACCTAATGTAGATATATTTTGATACGTGTTTTGGAAACCCCGTATTGTGTTCAAATTTTCTTGTATCAAATCTTGTAAAGATGGAGGGTTTTGAAGCGGGAGATTGTTTTGGGGATCGTTATTTGGTGTAGGAGGGTTATTTTCTTCATTGTTGTCAGCCATGCCTGATTAAATAAAAAAAATCTAAATTTCAATTTAATTTCATATATTATTACAAATATAAATACAAAACCCTATTTAAAAAAAAATGCTACATTTAGCATGAAAATGAAATAAATTAATAAAAATTATATAAATAACTACTTACTGAATATGCTTGGAGTTGAATTTTTTGTTTCTAATATTAGGTATCCAAAAATATATCGGGTATCTAAAAATCGTGGAAAGAACTTGAAGAAAATCGCACAAGGAAATGAGGAAAAGGGCTCGTGGGTTTTGGATTTATGCCATAGTTATCGGGTACCTGATTAGGCTTGTGCTTTGGTGGCAGGTTTGCCCAGGTGTACTGACATCCAGGCCTACTAAAAAGTCAACAAGCACTTTCATGCGCTTTTGGATGAGTGAAAAGTGAATGTTTTTCACATCGCCACTTTTTGGCCCCTCATGATCTTGCACATACCCTCCTATTGATTCATACACTACCTTGATCACATCTTCATAAGCATCAATATCTCAGGTTTGATCACCATCCATATTGTTGTTATACTTTTATCACCATCCCAGATTTGATTACCAATACTTTAAGTGTGTTGCAAATATATTATCTTTATACCGATTTAAATACCAATACTTTATGTGGGAAATAAGTAATTTAGTAGAGCTTTAAATTAAGCAATCATGATTTACAGGAAATTGTAAACTCCCTACATATTGGCTTTGCTATCTCAACCATTCATCTTGTTTTTGTAATTTTGGCACTCATTTTGTCTTGTTGTCTCAATATTTGAAACATAATTCAAACATTGCATCTAATCATGGTTAAATCTCAATCTACCCCTTACCCTTGGAAAATCCTATAAATACGAGGGCATTTCTAGAGCAATTCATCCACTTCCATATTACATTCATGCTATAGTCAAATTAGCATAATTTGAGAGTAGTGTAGGAAACAAAGTTACAATTAATTACATAAATCTAATGAAACATAATCAATTTATATTATTTCATTCTCATATCATGTAGCTTAATCTTGATTCTCATTCTCATACAAAATTTTATATAAAATTAATGTGAACAAAGTTACAATCAATTACATAAATCTAATAAAACATAATCAGCTTATTTTATTCATCTCCAATTCAGTTTTGAAACAAAAATAAATTATCATTTTCATCTAAACATTTAATTTTTTTTAATCTAATCAAATACATATTATCTATTGCCACTCTTTATCAAAAAAATACTTATACATATTTTATGTATCCTCTTTATAAAATAATAATTTACTTATTATTATTAATTATGTAGAATATGATTTATTTCATTATACTAGTAATAACAATGATTATTAATTTTAATATATAAATTATTAAAATTCTACCTATATTAAAAATCATTAAAATAAATAAATGATTAAAAATATTATAAATTTAAAAATGATTAAAAAATATTATATTATAAATGATTAAAAATATTTTCAAAATAAATAAATGATTTTATAATATTATAAAGTTAAAAATGATTCAAAAATATTATATTATAAATAATTAAAAATACCAAACAAAACATTCTTAATTTAAAAATATTTAAAATCACTAAAATAAAAAGTGTTCGTAAAAATAGATAGCCCAAAAAAACTCTAATTTAAAAATATTAATGAGTAAGTAAATATCATTTTTTTGTTTTGTGTAAGCCCGAAGCAAATATTGTTGGCATAAATGAACTCTTTTTTTACCACTTCCCATAATGATTTGATTGCTTCCACATGCGAAGGAAAAGAACGATAGAATCATGGATGTATGTATGGCCATGCGGAACTGGCAATGGTACAAGGGTGCAAATTTTCAGCCATTTAGCCAGACATACATCAAGAGGATCAGATAACAGAAGATATCCCTTCTTCCATGGGAGTATAAATGTCACCAGAGAATAGACCTTTTGATGTGAATCTTGAGTCTCCACCTTCCCCAAAGAGGCAAAAAATTGAAGAGAGACCACAACACATGGAGGCTATCTATTCTCCCTCCCAACCTCCCTTAAACATTATTGAGATCAACAAGAGGTGACAGAGAAGTTGCAAAGAATGTGAAGCTTACGTCAGATTTGTGTGACCTATGAAGAAATTGATGGAGTCCCTGAGCCTCCCAAAGTTGTAGAGATGGACTTGACTATTAGTGAGCTAGCAGACAAGGAATTAGATCCTGTAACAAAGCAAGCATGTGATGAGTTTTTAGCTGATGATTCCTTTGTTAAGGCTAGGGCTTTTGTGTAGTTCCTATGGTGGACTCACATAAGTCAATTTAAGGAACCCTGCGAGAAGAAGCAGGAATAACATCCAGAAAAAGATCTTTTCATCATTGGGGATGAGGTTAGGAAAGAAATGCTTGAGAGGTTTGGAAAGGTTACCCCAGAGCAAGGAAGAGAATTGATAAAAAAAATGCAAGGGTACTTATTATTCCTAAATGGGACATTGTTGATGCAATTGTCTTAGATGTAGTCAAAAAATAAACCAAGCTAGTACATAAAACCATAAAAGAAGTTGAGCAAGCTATCAAGGGAGTCATTTGAAGTGATGATCACCAAGCTCTGGTTTTGTGGTCTCTAGAGAATGAAGAAGGAGATAAAGCCAAGAAAATTATTAGGGGTGATATTTCTGCCAGTTTACTGGTCAAAAGAGTTAGTGAGGCCTCGGGAGTTGAGGCCTTAGGATTAGCATTAGAAACTGCCAAACTCAGCATGAAAGTGGCACAGAAGGAAGCCAAAGAAAAAGAAGAGCTCGTAATAAAATTGGAGATTGTCCTCAAGGCCTTTGGTGAAATGAAGAAAGAGGTGAGTGAAAAGGATATAATAATTGTTGAATTGAAGAAACAATTAGGAGGGTAGTTACAAGTTCAAATGCCTACTCAATTATTCATTACTTCCTCTGCTACTATGCCTTCTTCCTGAAACCCTATTATTGAGTACCCTCTATAATACCCCAAAATTGGCATCTTGCAATCCTAACCAATTTTGTTGCATTTAGTCTCATTCTATCAAATTTCTAAATCATCAAAGTCATATTGTACTAGGAAATTCTATCTTCTAATTGACTTTACTTGACTTAATGTCAAAGGAAGAAAACCTTAAATCTGTATGAATCATATGCTATATTTAATTCCTAAATATCAACTATAATTGGCTAAAATAAACCCTATGATTGATTAATTTAATTATAAAGTCTTGACACTTTAATTAAGTTAAATCCACCCTCTTTAGCTAAAACACATGAAAAAGGAATTAAATAAATATCCTCATTCTAATAAATGAATTTAATTATTCAAATAATTGAGAAAATCCATTTATGAGGCAATATTGTATTTATTTAATCAAATATTATCCACAAAATCTTCTCTTTAGTTTAGAAAAGGAAACTTTGAGTTAATTGGAATTTAAAAGAGCAATAAAATAGTTAACTACTTTTACACAAACAAAAACAGGCAGTTGACTACCTCTCTACTGGAAACTTTCTATTCTAAATTGAACTCTCATTCAATCTTCACCATTCGTTTGATTCGATCTCAACCGTCGATTGAACTCAGGATTCTATAAAAGAACTCTCATTTCTCATTCAAAGGATCTGATTTTCTCGAGCAATGAAGTGTTGTCGCATTGTCATTGGAAGTCATTTGCATTCAAAGCTTTCATTCTTAGCATAATATTCATTTCTAGATTAATATGTCGTGTTTAGATTAAATATGCACTTCATTTCTTAATCTAGTTTTCTTTCAAAGTTCTTAGATTAATATTCATGTTTCATTTTTAGATTAATCTTGCATGCTCATTCTAGAATAAAACTGCATAAATCCTCCATTCTAGAGCTAGTCTATGGTTGCAGGACTCTCGATTCTGAGAGCAATTACAAACCTTGTTAGAATAATAAGTAGAAAAATGGAAATATTAACACACATAAGAGAACACAATAACACAAAATTTAACGTGGTTCACCCAATCCCTGAGCTACATCCACCAATAGAGAGTCCAAAATCTTTATTAATATCCAGTGAATACAATCTGAAACCTACAACTCGTAATCCCTTACAGCTCAATACCACCGCAAGAAGCAACTAAAATATACATCATGAAGTCCCTAACCCTAAGCCATATTATACAATATTTTGTCACTTTAGGGTTAGAAAGCATACAGTACTTTCCTGATTAGTCACCACAAGCGAACAATCTCCCACTTGGTGACTAATCAAGATCCACACAAAAAAAAAACCTTCCACTTGGAGACTGATCCTGTAGCCATACTACTACCATATGAGGCTTCCACTGGATCAAACCACACTGGACTTAGCTTTTCCTTTAGTTGTTCAGTCTGGAAGACCAACCGAAGTTGAACATGAGTTCAACTTCTCCCTTGTTACTACTTTTGTAAACATATATGTTGGATTGTCATCTATATGTATCTTTTCCAACTTTAACTGCCCATCATCCAAAATTGACCGAATGAAATGGTACCGCAACTGTATGTGTTTTGTCTTTGAGTGCAAAGCAGAATTCTTCACAAGATGAATGGCACTTTGACTATCTGTGTACAGAAAATTATCCATCTATGGATATCCCAATTCTTCCATGAAGTATTGAAGCCATATCATCTCCTTGGTTGCCTCTGTAGCAGTAACATACTCTACCTTTGTAGTGGATAAAGCAACCACCTTTTGTAGTCAATAAATCCAACTCACTACTGTCCCACAAACAGTAACTACATAGCCTATAGTACTTCGCCTGCTATCTATATCTCCTGCCAAATCTGAGTCAACATAGCCTTGTACAGTAGTAGTGGAGCCCCCAAAGTGTAAACACTTACTGGATGTACCTCTCAAATATCTGAGAATCCATTTGACTGCATTCCAATGCTCAATACCAAGCTGACTCATATATTGGCTAATGACTCCCACTATGTGTGCAATATCTAGCCTAGTACATACCATAGCATACATTAAGCTCCCTACAACTGAAGCATAAGGTACCTTAGACATTTTTGCCTTTTTTTTTGGTGCCTTTCGACACATCTCCTTAATCAATTTCAAATGACCAGGCAAAGGTGTGCTAACAGCTTTGGCATTCTCCATAGAGAAACATTGCAACACCTTCTCAATATAATCAGCCTGAGATAAAGACAACTTCCTATTTTTCCTATCTCTGCGAATTTTCATACCAAGGATTTGTTTTGCTGCCCCTGAACCCTGGCGAGGGTGGGAGGAAAAGTGTACAGTACTTTCCTGATTAGTCACCACAAGCCAACAAACCCTACCTGGATAGGAGGCAACAGGTCGAATCATCCAGCCAGGCAAGATGAATGATCTCATATTCATTCTTGTCTATAGCTGGTGAACAATGACTATGTTGAAGTGTATGGCTAAGTGAGAGGTCCATATTTAGCTATCACATTTCTGGTGCCCACCGTGGGGTAGAAAATCAATTTCTAGCCTTGTTGTATTTTAAATTTTTGTCAAAATTTTGCACTTTGTCTGTATGTCCATACACCTCTGGTATGGATTCTTGTGTGAAGTTTGTCATTGTATCGCGCAAAGTTGTGCTGGTATTAGTACTCTCTCGCACGACAAAGGCATTTTCTCGCACGGATTCGGTACTTTCTTGCGCGGGCATGGATACCTGCTCATGTGAAATTCTAACACCAGAGACTTAAAAATCTATAGATTTGTACTTTTAGCTTTTATTTTCTGACATTTCCTGTTTGTTGTGGACTTTCATGATTCTGCTTTTCAGAAACAACATAACATTGGGCTGCAGTGCTTTGGATTTGAGGTATTTCGCTACATCTCTATAACATTTGGATTTTGGAAATAAAATGAACCTCTCACGTGTTTGGCTTGAGTGTTTCTTGCTTTCATAGATCACACGTTCATTTTTTGCTCTAAAGGAAACAATAAATCTAGATTTTCTTTCTTGCATATTTGTCTCACATAGAAATTAGGCCCTATGAATACTATTTGTGGTGTTCTTGAGAGAGTGGGCTTTGTTGGCACCAAAAATTTTAGATCCTAAAGGAATAGGATGTCAGGGAAGTATAATACATATTGGTTATATTTTGTAAATCTGCTATGATAGAAAGATTGAAATAGATAAAAGGTGTATTCATTTATTGTTTCTCACTCTCATGTATTAGGTTGTGAATGTTTCACCTTATGTATTTTTTTTTTTTGATATTGATAATTTTAAAAATAAAAAATATATATATGAAATGAGGCCAAAAAGGCGGCGAGAGGGAGTTGAACACTCAACTTCTCAAGCCAACCTTTTTGCCTACATACCTAATCCCTCACCCCTAACCAACTAGTCTACATTATTCTTCGAGAGGAATAGGGGAAAAGTATTTACTTATTCTAATTATATGTGCAGGTGAAAGATCAAATTACTCTTCACGTAGGGAGTTACTTCTTCCTTAACTATTTTTTTAAATAATTTAATGATATAATTATTATGATGTTTGTATTTATATATTTTATAATTTTTAGGAAAAAGAATGGGGGGGAGGGAGTTGAACACTCGACCTCTCGACCCGTTCCTCTTCCTACCTATCTACCCGACTCTACCCCTAACTAGCTACTCTACATTGTTCTTTGAGAGTATGTGTAGAAATAAATATATAAATATAAGACAATTGTGTTTCCTTTTTTAAAAAAATAATAATAAATTATTAAAATTAATATTATTTGTTATAGGGAACTTATATATTTTAATTAATTATTTTAAGTTATATGATTCGATTAGTTTGTTATTTAATTAATTTATTTACCAAATTACCTAAATCTTCTCCATTTTCACATTTTCACCTATAATTAGTATGGAGTAATGACGCTTCTAGGATGTAGAAAATTTATTAGTATTGACCTTTAATTTATACATGTTTTATAGATTCAAATTTTATATGTTAGGGTTGAATGAGGATAAGTTATTTCCCTACGTATAGTTTCTCACGTTTATGTTAATTTTATTTTAGGGTTTCAATAGTTTTTCTTTAGTTTATATTTAATTTTTCCTCTTTAGCATTGATATTTCTACTAACATAATGAATAAATTTTATTCACTTAATGTGAGAAGTTGTATGTCTTAAAGGTTGATTCTTAATTTTACTTCTTGATCCCTAAAAGGTAATTCCTTTATGCATTTTTTATTTTTTGGTTTTAGGGTTTGTTATTTACTTTTATGAGTAAGTTTATTCTTTTGATGTACATTAGGGTTGTTTAGAAAGGTAAAACTTTATATTCCCTGATCATGTATATTTTAGCAATTATAGTAGTATTTCATATTTGAAATATTTTTAGGGTTAATTTCATTAAGTGGAACACATTATGTTTTATTTTCAAAATAAAAGATAATTATGAGCATAACGTTTTATTTATCTCATTGTATAAACGTTTCATAATTTAATATTTTTGTGACTTAAGTATGATTTTATTTTATTTCTATTTTTATGATACTTGTTTTTTGAATAAGTATTAATAAATAATAAATATTTTATAAGATTAGCACATCACATAATGTTTTTTTTAAAGATAAACTAATAATAAGTATTTTTTTTGTGTGTAGGAAATATCAATATTATTATGTACGGGATACCATAATTAATCTAATTATAGGGAAGATTTTCCCAAACAACTATTGTAATAGTTTATTATATATTTTAGGGTTAGTTATGTGATTAGGTCCTGTGAAAGGGCATGTCCTTTCACAGGAAACCATTGAAATATATATTTATAGTGAAACATTTGTAACAAAGAGGACACAATCATTTTTATCAACATTGAAATATTTGAAACCTGTGCATGCTTTTATTCCAAAACCTTATGGGATACTATGGATCAATACATGCCGATAGAGTGATTTTTCAAGCTTAATACAAAATCTTTGTTCAAAATTCATCAGTGATATCTGTTCCTCTGTGTTATTTTGAATTGATTCTTTGGATAAAGTATCTTTACTTTCTTTAAGATATTTGATTTATTATACCGCAAGATCAAATAGGAATTGTAGAATTATATTCACTTGGTTGCTCATTGTGTATGGCTAAGAGTACCTTTTGAATACTGTAGGATTCAATTGGTCTGTCCTCTGAGGATTAAATTCCATTTGAATAGTTGTCTTCCTTTTTAGTTTGTTGTTGTTAATTAATCATTTTCTTGGAGTGATCGATTTATTTTAAATTTATCTCCAAAGTTATATGTTTTGATTCAAAGTGTCACATTATCGTTAATAGATTGAACTAGAGGAATTTTAGCATTGATCATCAATTAAAGAAATCACACATAGTAATCATATTGAGGATAAGGAATAGGCACTGGTCTTTATTATAGATGTAGTTAAAATTTATAATCTTTTTATCAAAGCAATTCTTTACATTATTCTATCTATTCATTCAGTGATCTATGAAAGCTTATTAGAATTAGGCCTACTAGCCTTGGTTCAATTGAACCAAAATTGCAGAGGCATTTATTGTGCCTGTCAGTTGGCCTCAAAATGACCAGTGTTTTTGAGCCCCAACAAATTGGTGACTCTGTTGGGGAAGATATCAGTAAACGTCAGGTTCAGAACCTCTGGTTAAAGTTGTTAAGACTCTACTGGGAGAAAGACTCAGAACAAGTATTATTTCCTCACAAGAAGTGAGGTGGTGACTCTAAAAATCTGTATCAAGTGAAACTTATGTTAGGGAGAAGGTCCCTAAAGAATGATTCATTTGCTGAGTTGAAACCGAATAGGAAGAACCGCAGAAGATTACAGTAAATAGTTCAAAGTTTTTGACAATCCGATGTGTGACCTGAGTAACAAATTGGGAAATACAAATGATTCTTGAGATGGTGCACAAAGGACAAGAAGAAATGACAGTGATCGAAACAATGGTCAGGATGATGTATGGGATTTGAATAAGTTGCAAAAAGGACATCCTGTGCATAATGCAAAAGCATATAGTTTGTTTAATAATTTTGATCACCCCCAGTATGGTAAGGGTTCACAATATTGGAAGGAAAATAATGATCAATTTTGTCATAATTTTAAAAATGTGCATGACAAAAGTGTCTGTGGTTTGTTAGATAATGGCAGATATTTTCAAGATGTTAATAACATTCATTTTATGCAAAGAGGTGGTGAGGATGAAGTTTATGAAAGTGATAATGAAGTTTTTAATTATTCACATGACCATCATGTTAATAATTATCAAACTGATGAGAATATTGGCCAGGATAAATATTATCCTAAAGTGCATATATATGAGAAACGAAATGATAATTTATATTGTCAAAGTCAATACCTGCGTGGGCAACTACATGACTCTCAGGTTGGGCAAAGTCATGAACACGAACAACGGCATGATCTGCATAGCATGCATCATGGGCAAGAGAAGAATATTGAAAAGAATGTTTCTTAGCTAGAAGATGTAATTGATCTGCAACTCAAAACTTACAATAACAACAAATATATTCATGTAAATGAAGAGTTAGCAGGTAAACAATATAAATAGGGTTCGCGTGATGAGAAGCTGCAAGTGCCCCATATCATTCACCCAAGCATACATATGTCGGATATGTATAATCAAAATATTCAACAAAAAATTAATGAAGAACAATCAGCTAGCTTATGTAAGCAGTCTCATAACCATGCGCAAGGCTATGAAGGCACATATGAGCCACCACGTGAGCAGCCAGATGATTCAAAATTTGCACAAGATGAAGATTATATGAAATTCAAGCAGGCAGATGTGCTCACATTGAATCAACATTATGTTGAAGGCTGTACATATAAACCTGCGCAAGAGGATTATGAAACCAAAATGGTTCAAGAAAAATATAACAGTAATGATAATGCATATCGAGGAAATCAAACATTACAGCAGAAGTGTAACCAACCACCCAGTAAAGAGTTCATGATGGGCGACAAGGGTAAAACATGACATCATGCGCAAGATGAAGGTCACATGCATGATACTCGACAAAGTACGCATGGTGGTGAAGAGTATTATCAAGTATGTAATTCGCTGCAACAAAACACACATCATCAGCAAGATAATAATTATCACCATCGAATACACCAACCTGGTGATTCACGTGAGTATCTGAAAAATAATCATGAATTTGTGCAAGAACCATACAATAGTTTATTAAATTGTTGTGAGGCTCAATGTAAACCTCAAGAAGTGCGCACGTAGTATAGAAACCAACATATGAAAATGTTGAGTAAGCAATGAAAGGATGTATATTATAACGGATATACTCATATTTCGGGAAACCAACAACAACAGTGAGTGGATAATATTGGCGAGAGTAAATATTTGCAGCATATTAACAACAATATGCAGCCTCAGGAAAAGAGTGGTTATTGTTTAGAAAATAAACACGGTATACAAATCAATGAAATGCAATCACAAGGCATGTGTGAGCAACCTCATGATCCTACACAAGTCATTGAAAGAAATACGCACCCTGATAATGTGTTTGAGCAAGCAAATGATGCCTTTTTGGCCAAACAATATTTATTGGGTTGAGCACAAAGAAGACGAGCATTATAAGAGAAATATTAATACCAAATTTTAGAAAAATAATTATGATAATAAAGATATTCATTTTGGTTTTAAAAATACGAATAAAGATATTTATTCACAACCAAATAATTATTTTTATAATGGAAGAAATTAATTGTGTAGTCAATACATTGAAGATAAAGATGATTATAACCATGACCAAAGTACCGGAGAATATACACATCCAATAAACTATATACAAAGTCAGGGTGGTACGCATGTTTTTAATACTTTTACAGAGGATTTAAAAGATGAATGCGTGCAGAAAAATGGAGACTATATGTAGGGAAGAGGAGAAAGTTGTTATGTTAGTTCTCAGCTTGGAAGAACTCATATGAATAATAATAACGTCTAGCATGATTGGGGAAAATACGGTGAAAAGAAATGCATTAACACTCATGATCTTTATAATCAAAAGAGGTCAGATTATTTTAATATAGAGGATATGAATAATATGCATAAACATAATCATAGAGCATCAGAATATGTTCATCGAGAGAATCAAAATTTTGATGAACATAGAGGTTATAATGAGTGTGAACTAGATATTGTGAATTATAAAGTAACATATAGTATCCCTAAACAAGTATACCAACTTTAATCAAAATGACAAAAATCCTATATACCAACATCATGCACAAGGCCGACATAATATGAGGCATCAAAGCCAAGATCATAGACATTGTAATCATCACGGTCACACAGATCAGTATGGTAACTAGGAAAATCAACACCAGGGGGATGAATCATTATTTCCCTTGGATGCATTTATTACTTTAAAATGGTATGACAATGAAAATGTGGTGAGTTTATTTATGAGGATGATGGATATCTTCTGTGAAATATCTCCTAATATCAGGCCAAATTTTTTAAACAAAATATACAGTTTAGGAGTAACTCGTGACCAGATAAAGCTCCTTCTTAAAATTGTATACGATGACTTAATAGAAGAAAATGAATGCATTAAAAATTCTACAGAGAACCCTAATGAAATTTAATATGAAGAAGAGAATTGTGAACAGACTGAGGAAACATATACACCGGATCAGCTTTGTGTGGAAACGAAGGAAACATGTGATGAGGGAAATATGTTTATAAAGGGTTTTAAAAGGGATGAAGATTTTTCTAGATATAAACCATGTGTTAATCCATTCTATGAAGTAAATGCAATCTCTCCGGAATGTGAAGAAGATATCTCACAGTTAGAAAATGCGTCACATGGTGAACATGTTTATTGCATTGGGAATTGTGATGATTGGCATGAGAATTATGTTCAACGCATTTCAAGAAAGCATAAAATGTTATATGACCAAAACAAGGTTTTCGACAGAGGTAAGGTTACCCGCTCAGGTAAGTATTTCTTTTAGAAATCAATTCTTTTTATTTTTCTCTATAAACTTTTATTTTGATATATCTAGCATGAGAATTATTATTGTTGGATAGATAATTGAGTTTGTTTTCCTTTCGATTTAATTCCTTATATTTTGGCTTATTTATTTATTATTATTTTATATCGTTAATCCTTTATGTTTAGTGGTCTCCTTCCTCCAAAGAACATTGTCCAGATATGGACACATGTCCCCAATTAGAGCCACTGTTGGCACTGAAAATTTCAGCTCATAAAGGAATAGGACGTCAGGAAAGTATAATACATATTGGTTATATTTTGTAAATCTCCTATGATAGAAAGATTGAAATAGATAAAAGGTGTATTCATTTATTGTTTCTCACTTTCATGTATTAGGTTGTGAATGTTTCACCTTATGCATTTTTGTTTTTTGATATTGATAATTTTAAAAATAAAAAATATATATATGAAATAAGGCCAAAAAGGCGGCGAGAGGGAGTTGAACACTCAACCTCTCAAGCCAACCTTTTTGCCTACATACCTAATCCCTCACCCCTAACCAACTAGTCTACATTATTCTTCAAGAGGAATAGGGGAAAAGTATTTACTTATTCTAATTATATGTGCAGGTGAAAGATCAAATTACTCTTCACACAGGGAGTTACTTCTTCCTTTACTATATTTTTTAATAATTTAATGATATGATTATTATGATGTTTGTATTTATATATTTTATAATTTTTAGGAAAAAGAACGAGGAGAGGGAGTTGAACACTCGACCTCTCGACCTGTTCCTCTTCCTACCTATCTACCCGACTCTACCCCTAACCAACTACTCTACATTGTTCTTCGAGAGTATGTGTAGAAATAAATATATAAATATAAGACAATTGTGTTTCTTTTAAAAAAAATAATAATAATAAATTATTAAAATTAATATTATTTGTTATAGGGAACTTAAATATTTTAATTAATTATTTTAAGTTATATGATTCGGTTAGTTTGTTATTTAATTAATTTATTTACCAAATTACCTAAATCTTCTCCATTTTCACATTTTCACCTATAATTAGTATGGAGTAATAACGCTTCTAGGATGTAGAAAATTTATTAGTATTGACCTTTAATTTATACATGTTTTATAGATTCAAATTTTATATGTTAGGGTTGAAAGAGGATAAGTTATTTCCCTACGTAGAGTTTCTCGTGTTTATGTTAATTTTATTTTAGGGTTTCAATAGTTTTTCTTTAGTTTATATTTATTTTTTCCTCTTTAGCATTGATATTTCTACTAACATAATGAATAAATTTTATTCACTTAATGTGAGAAGTTGTATGTCTTAAAGGTTGATTCTTAATTTTACTTCTTGATCCCTAAAAGGTAATTCCTTTATGCATTTTTTATTTTTTGGTTTTAGGGTTTGTTATTTACTTTTATGAGTAAGTTTATTCTTTTGATGTACATTAGAGTTGTTTAGAAAGGTAAAAATTTATATTCCCTGATCGTGTATATTTTAACAATTATAGTAGTATTTCATATTTGAAATATTTTTAGGGTTAATTTCATTAAGTGGAGCACATTATGTTTTATTTTCAAAATAAAAGATAATTATGAGCACAACGTTTTATTTATCTCATTGTATAAATGTTTCATAATTTAATATTTTTGTGACTTAAGTATGATTTTATTTTATTTCTATTTTTATGATACTTGTTTTTTGAATAAGTATTAATAAATAATAAATATTTTATAAGATTAGCACATCACATAATGTTTTTTTTTAAAGATAAACTAATAATAAGTATTTTTTGTGCGTGCAGGAAATATCAATATTATTATGTACAGGATACCATAATTAATGTAATTATAGGGAAGATTTTCCCGAACAACTATTGTAATAGTTTATTATATATTTTAGGGTTAGTTATGTGATTAGGTCCTGTGAAAGGGCATGTCCTTTCACAGGAAACCATTGAAATATATATTTATAGTGAAACATTTGTAACAAAGAGGACACAATCATTTTTATCAACATTGAAATATTTGAAACCTGTGCATGCTTTTATTCCAAAACCTTATGGGATACTATGGATCAATACATGCCGATAGAGTGATTTTTCAAGCTTAATACAAAATCTTTGTTCAAAATTCATCGGTGATATCTGTTCCTCTGTGTTATTTTGAATTGATTCTTTGGATAAAGTATCTTTACTTTCTTTAAGATATTTGATTTATTATACCGCAAGATCAAATAGGAATTGTAGAATTGTATTCACTTGGT
Organism: Chamaecyparis obtusa; assembly: GCA_027943335.1. NCBI lineage: Eukaryota > Viridiplantae > Streptophyta > Pinopsida > Cupressales > Cupressaceae > Chamaecyparis > Chamaecyparis obtusa. Next base: position 37,575 of record BSBK01014250.1, read on the forward strand.
TTCTCATTGTGTATGGCTAAGAGTACCTTTTGAATACTGCAGGATTCAATTGGTCTGTCCTCTGAGGATTAAATTCCATTTGAATAGTTGTCTTCCTTTTTAGTTTGTTGTTGTTAATTAATCATTTTCTTGGAGTGATCGATTTATTTTAAATTTGTCTCCAAAGTTATATGTTTTGATTCAAAGTGTCACATTGTCGTTAATAGATTGAACTAGAGGAATTTTATTATTGATCATCAATTAAAGAAATCACACATAGTAATCATATTGAGGATAAGGAATAGGCATTGGTCTTTATTATAGATGTAGTTAAAATTTATCATCTTTTTATCAAGTCAATTCTTTACCTTATTTTGTTTATTCATTCAGTCATCTAGGAAAGCTTATTAGAATTAGGCCTACCAGCCTTGGTTCAATTGAACCAAAATTGCAGAGGCATTTATTGTGCCTGTCAGTTGGCCTCAAAATGACCAACATTTTCAAGCCCCAACAGGCTTCATTATCTTGTTTCACATGCGAAGCTCTTCTCGAAGATAGATCCCCTTGTAGGTAGGGAAGGATTTGTTATCATCTCACGGTCTTACTTGGTTTAGTCTCCAATCTTTGATGGTAGATTCTCTCTTGGACCCACTTAAAGAGATCGGTAGTCATTATTGTTGGCATGCAAACCTTGGTGAGGTGGTTTCAACTTAGTGTGTCAATTAACTTGCTTGCTATGTTTGGGTGAGGTGAAGAGGCTAGAGGATTATGCTTTGTTCCCTTTTGGGCACATCAGAAACTCAAAACCCTTGAATCCGAGCTGATTCCCCATGTGGTCCACTTTGTGAGTCTTCCTTGTTAGAGAGGGTTAACCGTAGTGGACATTCCCTTTATTGGGTAAACCACATGGATAAAACCTCAAGTGGTAATAGCCATTTCTATCGTGGTAGCAAAAATTGCTATATAAATGTCCTTGTGGAAGAAATCTCAACAGGTGCAATTTCTTGTTGGGTTGTCAGATCTCCTCAACATCTCCGATTGATTAAATTCTCAGAATGTGTCAAAACCCCGGTGCACCTAGATTGGAGTTCACCCTCTTGAGATTGCAAAAGTTGCAGAGTTGACCATTACTACGAGCCATAGTGCAACCAACTTTTTATTTTCTAGGACTATGTGCGTGATTGTAAAACATTTTGAGAACATACACAAGTAGAATTCTTAGGGATTAGACTACTATGTCAATATTCTTGTTCATGCACAAGGTTAATTTTTCCCTTGCTCATTGTTTGAAGATAATTGTTTGCTTGAACTCCTTGATTGTTGTCTTGCATGCCTGATCAATGATAAAAATCTGTTAATGCATCTAGTTGGTCATTTAAGATGAACAAAAAAAAATTGAGCTTGTTGATTTAAATTGTCCAAAACCAGTTGGAGAACTGAATATTCTGCCAGAGAATAGCCCACGTTGTGTCTCAAAATCCATTCTTGTCTCGAAAATTGATCCAAATTGTTAGATTTATTATTTTCTATGCGAGACTTTATCTCTCTGTGCATTCTCTTGCGCGAGACATTATATTTTCACGTGTTGTTTGGCATTTCCTCACGCAAGACTGTCCCCATTTTTTCAAAAATAGTGAGCTAATTCCCGTCTGCAGGTTAGTTTTCTACCTAATCTGGTTTTTGTCTAGGGTGTGTTTGCCTATTTTCCTATTGTACACTGTCTAAAAATGGATGTATCAGGCTACGAACCACATGATGACTGCTTGAACTCACCTTGTCTCTCTATTATCTATCCTCTTCTACTGTGATTTTTTACCTTGCGACGCGATAGTCACATCTTGGTTGTTCTAGCCTTACTCTTGACAATTCGTGCCAGGTGCATTTCACTTTTATCACTCTTTGCTATTCCAGAGATAGAGTTCTAAGAATAATCCTAAGTTCTCTCTTGTTACTTAATCCTTGTCTATGACTGTTGTGACTCAAAGTGGCAATGTGTTCCCTTCACATCTCACCAGATGGGGTAGAGGTAGACCTTGCAACTGAGGAAGAGGTCATTCTGAGCTTGTCATACAATCTGAGTGTTGTAGGGGATCTTCACATTCTTCTTCAGACATGGCTAGAGAGGAGTCAATCTGCTTTCCTTCTCCTATCATTCGACCTCGTGTCTAGCGTACTTTTACTATGAACTTTAGTCAGGTCAGGAACCCCTTGTTTTGAGAACACAAAAGCTCTGAAGAATCATCATTAGAGATTGATCCTTTTGAGGCACCAAAGGTTTCCTTAGCAGTGAACTCTCATCATACTGAACCCCCCTGCACTCAGTCTACTCACACTATGCACTTGCACGCTAGCAAGATGGTGAACCAAAATCTAGAGGGTGAGTATAGAAAAGCTCATGATCATGATCAGGATCAAGATCAAAACAACCATAGGGGATTTCAGTCCCAAAGCATTTTTGACATTCTTGGTAATGATGATGAAGAAATAACCCCGCAAGACATAGAGGCCACTCGAGCCAACAAAGGCCTCCTCAAGATGATGGAAATCCTCATGAAGGAATAGATAGAGAAATACTTTCTTGAACTGGCCAACCAAGGGGCCAAGCTACATCCAAACTACAAAGTGGAGACTCTTGTGGTCAAGGAAGAGGAAATCAAGACCACTAAGCTGCAGAAGCTAGTCCAAGATTTGCAAGACCAAATTGGTCAACTTATGAAGAATAAGGACAAACCAAAAACCCAGTTCAAACTGGAAAGCATTTATCTGTTCTCATTTGACAAGAGTCTTAGCATGCCTCCTTTTCCTAAAGGAGTAGAACTGCCCAAATACGACAAATATTTGGGTACCTCTGATCCTTAGGATCACTTGAGAGAGTTCAGTGCTCTATCTATGGAGTTCATTCACGACCAGACTTATCTCATGCATCTCTTTCCACATAGTTTGGGTGGGTCCGCTATGGAGTGGTTCTCTTGACTACCTACTGGCATCAAATATTTTGATGAGAATGCCAATTTGTTCCTCTAGCACTATTCACATAACATCCAACATCCAGTTAATATCCGTGATCTTTGCAATCTAAAACAATGACCTAGGGAACCTTTCCTGACATTTCTCCAGTGATAGAGATAACTCTAAACCAAATATTCTTGCAAAATACCAGAATTTGAGAAGCTCAATATCTTTATGATAATCTTCTTCCTGATTTTGGATACCAAATACAGCTGCAAGGTCCTTTGAGCTTTGATGACATGATCAAGAAAGCTATGAGAATAGAGGTGTTCATGGTCAAGAAAGGAGAGTTGACCATACACAAAGATAACAAGCAAGGGTCCTCCTCAAGCAAAGACAAAACTAAAATTGTCAACAAAAACTGGGATGTTGTGAATGATGGAGTCATTGACAACGTGACCCCAAAACCTCCAAAGGATGTTTTTAATCTTACCTCCTGTATGCAGGAAACCAAAGCCAATGAGAAGGCTATAACGGATACTCAAAAACCTTCAAATTATTCTAGAAGCAAACCTTGGGCACCTCGACCCAAACATGAGTTCACTTCTCTAGGGGAACCTCTTGATTTGGTTTACAAGACTCTCTTGCAAAATGAAATACTCACACCTCTAGATAACTTGCATCCTTTTGATCCACAACCATGACCTTCTTGGTGGAATGAAGTTGCATACTATGATTACCATCAAAACAAGGGTTATAAGAGTTCTAGTTGTATTCAACTTCGACATAAGATCCAGGATCTTATCGACAATGGTGATATTATTGTGGACAACCATAACAAGAACTTGGATCACCAAGCATTTAAAGACCCCTTTCCTCCTCATGAGAAGGGTGAGTCCTCTAAGGCCAAGAATACCAACAACAAGGTCAACTATATGTACAATACTAATGATAATGCTATTAATATGGTTGAACCTGTCGATGTTGAATACTGTGATGTGATCACTATCAAGGGGAATGGAGATGCTCCTAGACCCAAGGCTCCATTTGTCCTACGAGGCCCCATGTCTCCATCTTCTGAAATTAGAAAGTCTCTAGTTTGTGTGAACGTTGTCACTCAATCTCGTGCAAAGATCATTCTCAAAGGCCCCAAGCTTTCAACATCCACACTGAAACAATCTGTAGACATAGCTGTTGTTGGCTCTCCCAACAAGAATTTGAAATTAGTCCCCATGCCTAGCAATGCTAATTACAACATCTTAGACCAATTACAATGTACCAATGCTCAGATCACTATCTTTGAGTTGTTGAAGATCTCACTTGCTCATAGGAAAATTATTGATAAAGCCCTCGCTGAGACAAATGTCCCAAAATATCTCGATCTAGACCGGTTTCAATCCATGGTGGGTCACCTGACCTCACCCTATTATATGTATTTCTATGAGGAAGATGATCATTCGCTAAGACATCCACACAATGCCCCTCTGCATATTGAAGTCATAATTGGCCAAAAGCGTGTCCGCCATATTCTCATTGACAATGGTGCTGGTCTCAATATCTGCTCTGCTAAGCTGCTCACCCAACTAGGCTATGGTGAAGACTCCATAGATGCTCACAAAAAGATCACCATCAAGGCATATCACGAAGAAGAATGCAAATCCAAAGGTTTAGTGGTATTACCAATTTGAGTTGGACCTATCGAGAGAGATGTTATCTGTCAAGTTCTACACATCCCTCTTGCATACAATATACTATTGGGGAGATTGTGGATCCATGAGATGCAAGTGGTTCCTTCCACCTATCACCAATGTATCAAGTTCCCATTTCACGAAGAATAAGTGATTGTACCTGTCAGCACTAGATATTCTTGCAACATGCTCACACAATCTACCGATAGCTTTGACCTGGCTAATAGAGAGTCTATTGAATTTTTCGATGCCAAAATTAATGAAATGTAAAAGACTCTAAAAATCATAGATTCAAGCATGGGGGAGTATCATATGGAACCTGTATTGTCACTAATAGCTCTACCTCCATCTTCGTGATCCTACGGGAGACCCTCTAAGAACAAGAAACCTTTTGTCGTGTCCCCTCAAGTAGTCTATGATGGCACCTTTGTACAAGTCACCACACCACTAGAGGATGAAGATGAAAATAGGGCTATTACAACCTAGATTTACAATCAGGAGAACACATCTGAATAGGTTACTCCTACTCATGATATAGGACATGAATCATGCAACGAAGGCTTCAAACTCATGAAACGCTATGGCTATAAAGGCAGCAGCCCTATAAGAGTAAATAATAATGGATTGTTGGAACCGATTGAAGCTACAAGCCATTGACCTAGAGACACTACTGGTTTGGTCTTCAAGAGAATCCCATTTCACTTAGGAATCAACAAGTTTGTATTGAAACTAGACTATCAGCCAGAACCAGAAAGTACTTCTACGGCTGACAACATAGAGGACAACACTGATGAGGATATCTTTCCTTATCCTATTCCTTCGGATCTTGCCATGCTCTTTGCAGAGCTGGATGAATTTGTACCACATGTCAGTACAACTAAAATTGACAGTGATTCTGATGAAACCACCTCATTCACTCCATTGACATAGGAGTGGTTGAAAAAAATGCAAACTGCACATCCTAGCTATCAACATGAGTTGTACATGCCGTCACCTTTCTTAAACCTATTCGAACAAGATCAAGTCTATCAGACCACTACTACTGTAAGACAAGAACAAGATTTAGATGACATAGCAAGTAGTGATGACATACCTATCTCAAGCATCATCGACTCACATGAGTATGAGTTTAATTCTCTATCTGATGGAATCTCCGACAAAGATGTAGACACGGTGCATGAATATGAAAACCTTCTTGACATAGGTGAAGGGTCTAGTGTTAGGACTACTGAGCATGATTCTACTAACATTAACATACCCTCTACTTACAACATGAGGATTCGTAGGGAATCGAACACATCTTTGGATGAGATCGCCTTAGGTCTCGACTTGCTTGTCTGCACTTTTGATGAGTATACCATCAACGCACTTGAACTAGTCACTTCTCTTTCACTCCACCATCTCGAGCTGATAAGCTGGAACTCTTCCTCTCCATCCAATGAAGTCCTCACATTCCAAAATGACTATGCTCTCGCCTATTACCTTCATGCTGGCGAACCCCTAACATCATCCACCAGTGAAGATAGTGTCAACATGACCGAGGTTGATATCAAGTATCTCAGTCATAAAATTAAAAGAAAAAAGAATAGGTGCTCTGATGGTGAAAACCACACTGTGGTAGTGTTATAATCGAAGAAGGTAAAAAAAAAAGATGTATCCGAGGGTGAAAACCTCTTTGAGGCACCCAAGGATGGGATACTTGATACGCTTCCAAGTCATTTTTAGGAGAGATCTTCAGTACTGATTGAACCTACTCATCCTTTGAACTTGGGTACAGAAGCAGAACCACATATCATTCATCTGGCTCAGTCATTGTCTACAATAGAGAAAGATGAAATCATCAGCTTCTTTTAGAGTAAGAAAATCAACTTTGCATGGATATACTCTGATATGCCTAGATTGGATCCTAATCTAATCGTGCACCATTTGTCTATTGTACCAGGCGTCAAGCCTGTTAAACAAAAAATCTATAAGATGCATCCACATGTGGTATTCCTAGTCAAAGTTGAATTAGAAAAATTGCTCAAAGCTGGTTTCATTAGAGCAATTGACTACACAGAATGAATTTCCAATATTGTTCCAGTCTCTAAACATGACAAATCCATTCAAGTTTGCATAGACTTCTGAGATTTGAACAAGGCATGTCCCAAGGATGACTTCCCGTTACCCAATATTGATATGATTGTGGACATGATGGCTGGGTATGAAATGTATTCACTGATGGACGGTTTCTTTGGATACAACTAGATAAAAATCATGCTAGAAGACCAAGAGAAGACAACCTTCACATGTGCTTGGGGAACTTTCTGTTGGAACGCCATGCCCTTCGGCCTTAAGAATACTGGTGCTACATACCAAAGAGTTGTTACAAATATCTTCCATGACATGATGCATAAAACAATGGAAGATTATGTGGACGATACATTGGAAAAGAGCATGCAAAGGAAAACACATCTCGCTGATCTAGGCCCTATAGTGGATCAAATGGAACAATTCAGCTTGAGACTCAACCTAAAAAAGTGTGCATTCGGCGTTACATCTGGAAAATTTCTTAGCTATATAATCTCTGCCAAAGGTATTGAAGTGGATCCTAAGAAGGTCCAAGCTATCATGGAGATGCCTCTACCATGAAAAATTAGTCAGATGAGAGGACTCCAAGGTAGACTACAATCTATCCGGTGCTTCATTGCATAGCTGGCTGATAAGTCACAACCATTCACCATGACCTTGCACAAAGGTGTGACTTATGAGTGGAATGAAGAATATGACAAAGGACTTACATAGATCAAGGAGTATCTTTCCAATCCACTGATATTGATGCCTCCCATTCATGGCAAGCCACTCATTCTCTATATCTCTGCCATAGACATGTCACTGGGTGTCCTCTTGGCTCAAGAAGACCAAAACAACAAAGAGAGAGCTATTTATTACATCAGTAGGACTTTTCTCTCCTATGAAACAAACTACTTGGTCATAGAGAAATCTTGTTTAGTAGTAGTGTTTTCCTCATAGAAACTGTGACACTACATGCTCACTCACACCACATGACTCATTGCCAAGATTGATCCATTAAAGTATTTACTCAGGAAAGCTACCCTCCCAGGTAGATTAGAAAAATGGGTCATGATTCTCTATGAGTTTGACATTGAGTATGTGGAGAGAAAGGCCATCAAAGGATAGGAAATCATAGATCAGTTAGTAGAGACACCTCTTCAAGATCATTAGCCATTGAACATTGAATTCCCAGATGAGTCCAGAATGCTTTTCACACATCAAACTTGGACTATGTTCTTCGATGGATCATTTACCCAACATGGGTCAGGCACTAGAATATTGTTCATTACACCACAATGGTACTCATTACCAAAAGCATACAAGATGTTGTTTCCTTGTACAAACAACATTGCTGAGTACGAGGCCTTGATCAATGGACTAAAGATAGCCATTGAATGGTGAGTAGATGAACTCAAGGTCTTTGGAGACTCACAGCTGGTCATTAATCAGGTCAATGACATATACAAAATAAAGGATGATAAATTGGTACCTTACAAATGGATGGTCGATGACCAAAGAAAATACTTTACACATGTCACTTTCTAGTAGATTCCACAAGTAGACAACAAAGTAGCCGATGCCATGGATACCGTTGCTTCTATGCTACAAATGCCAGAAAATGATTTCGGACATGAATTCCTGGTAGAGACATTATGCTACCCCACCCACAATACCCCTGAATCTAGGATGATCTGTTTAGACATTGGACACAACTCATCCCACTACCATCATATCTACTCCTCCCTTCGTGACCAAATCATTCCAGACACTTACACCCGGAATGAGAAATGTCAATTTATCCATAGTGCTTCACGATATGTCATCATATCTTATGGCTTGTATAGACGTGGTCTAGATGGTACCCTCCTTAGGTGTTTAGAACCTGATGAGTCTAAGTGTGCGTTACATGAGGTGCATGAAGGCATCTATTGATCTCACTCGAGTGGCCTGACACTAGCTTGTAAACTTATTAGAGCTGGTTACTATTGGCTAGATATGGAGAAAGAAGCTACACAATATGTTAAGGCTTGTAAACAATGTCAACTTCATGGAAATCTGATTCACTCTCTAGCCAAGGAGCTCATTCCCTTCATCACTTTTTGGCCATTCCAGCAATGGGCCTTTGATTTGGTGTGTCAAGTTCATCCCTCTTCTTCAAATGGACACAAGTTCATTATCATTGCTACAGATTACTTCACCAAGTGGGTCAAGGTAGTGCCTCTCACCATGGCAAATGGAAACTATGTGGCCATATTTATACTAAATTACATCATTTGCAAGTATGGTGTACCCTTCTCAATAATCACTAACAATGGGGGACATTTCAAAAACAAGGATCTGAAAGAGCTTTGCTCCAAGTTCAAAATCATGCAACACTATTCTTCTATTTATTATCCTCAGGGTAATGGATAGGCAGAAACATCCAACAAGGTGATCCTGAAAATCCTGCATCGTATAGTTCACAAATCTAGGAGAGACTGGCATCTCTAGATTAATCTAGATCTATGGGCTTATCAAACCAGTATACGTACATCGATAGGGGATACACCCTTTTCTTTGGTTTACAGAGCAGATACTATGCTACCTATTAAGGTTGAGATTCCTATTCTATGAGTCTCTCTAAAGGGCCTCATCATTGATGATGACATTAGAATATCTTAGCTACAAGAGCTAGAACTACTGGATGAACGTCAAAAAGTGGTGTTTGATCATCTCCGAGCATATTAGAAGAGAATGTCCAAGAGGTACAACAAGAAAGTTAAACAAAGAGACTTCTAAGTGGGTGATCTCATCCTAAGAGAGAACCCTAAGAATCAACAACAACGGATCCAGAAGGGAAAGTCTGAACCAAATTGGCTTGGTCTGTATATTGTTACTATAGTGTTTGAGTCTGGTGCCTATCAACTCTCTACTACTAAAGGCGACCAACTCAAAGAGCTCATCAACACTCTGCATCTGAAGCAATTCTACAACTGAGACATCTTATGAATGCTCCATGTACATACTCTATTCTGAAAAAATCCTAAAAATTGCAAAATGTCTTGAAAAAATCTATTATTCTAGTGAAAACCTGGTAAACAGGCACCTTGATAATACCCAAAAAAATAAAAAATTACAAAATTACAAAAAAATTTGAAAAAATAAAAAATACAAAAAAGGAAAAAAAGAGAAAAGTGCCATTGATGAAAACCTGGCACACAGGTGTCATGGTGGCAAAAAAAAGAATTTTTGCCAAGAAGATGAAAACTTGGTAAACAAGTGCCTCTTGTTCCACAATGCTCTACCTATCACAGCACCGCTTGGGTCTGTACAGTTGCTTTCCTACTTTCCTGCTTTTAGCTTGCTAGCTCATGCACTTGCTCTCAATTACCTTCGAGACTATGCTTGACTCTACATGGATTGAAACTAGTCATACTCTAGGGGCAACCCTCCTGGTCTAGGGGGCACTGTCCTATCTTTTTAGAGGATCTTCCTTGCATCATTCACCAGTGGTTCCCATTGGGTCTACCTACTGATGCTTAGCTATAGGATCTTCCTCACATCAGTCACCTGTGGTTCTCACTACATCTGCCTACTGATGCTTAGCTATAGGATCTTCCTCACATCAGTCACCCATGATTCTCACTGTGTCTGCCTAATGATGCTTAGCTAAGATCTCTCTCCTTGAGGATCTTCCATGTATCAGTCACCAGTGATTCCTGCTACATCTGCTCACTGATACTTAGTAACACCATGATCTCTTCTTGAGATTCCCACTCATGTCAGTCACCAGTGGTTCTCACCCCTTCTATCTACTATCGTCATCCTATTGAGACTTTTCACATACGACATATACTTCTGATCTGACATCAATCCGCTAAAATTGAAACTAAACTTGTGAATCTTTGAGACATGCTGATCTTTTTATTTTGTGTGCTTACCTTTTCACTTTACCATTTCTTCCCGAGCAACTCCAAGATGTCTATCTTGACTGAGAGATGCAACAACTAGGAGCATGATCTTTTCTTTTCTTTCTGCTTGTCAGTTTAGTTCCAATGATCTAATAGATCCACGTAAAATGGGTGTCCACTATGAGAGCCTCTATCAAATGTTAGATGGCCATGTGTACCTTGACTCCTTTTATATGGAAACTTGGTGAGGTTGGTTCTTCTCCTTGTCTATTTGAGCTGTGACTTCTTTCTGCTACAGTGAAATCTCAATGCTCATCCTGTGAAGTGAACGTAAGGGTCACTGCGATCACCCTCAATATAATTCTCGATCACTTAGCACAAGGTGAAACTCTCATGTGTCTAATGTGCTTGTATGCAAGAAACATTCTGGTCATCCTAGAAATTGTGCTTTGGTGCTTATGTTCACTTGCTAAATCAAAAGGAATAGGTGTTCAAGTCATTTTGGCTTCTTGTGCCTTAATGCTTACACCTCATTCTGAAAAATCTATGACTAATGTCATATTCATATTCTCATAATCACTGTGTTAGTGAGGGTTGTATGACATCCTATGTTTGTCCTATAACAAAAGCTCTGTGATGAAACTTATCAAATGGGTCCAGCAACCAAGTCCTAGGATTGCATCTAGCTTAGGAATGCATTTTCATTCTAGGCTTGCATCTTGACAGTGTTTGATGTTCACTCTGTTGCATTCTTGTGGATCTATCCAATGAGGGGTTCTCATCTCACATCCTAGCTTCATCATGAGTCCACAAGCATTTGATCCTCATTCTTGATCTTCAAGGATGTTCTTTTGGTTAGTATCTATCATATGTTGTATCCTACAAGAGATGTTAGTACCATACATTGCATTTACATATTTCATCCACAAAGTACATTCTCATTACTCATCTCCATCTCCATCTACATCTACACATCCATATCCATATATATCCATCATAAGCATAACTCAAAACATACATTGCATTTATTCATCTACCATCTATCATTGCATTTCACATTGTAAACATACATAAAAGAGAAATCATGTGCATTCTACATATCCATACATGTCATGCATTCTACTCATCTAATCATTCAGGATACATCTCATTGAGCATAAACATCATACATTCAAAACAAAATATGACAAGGTATGATGATACTAAAATAATCGAGAGCATATCTATAATAAAGGTGTCAGTATAAAAAATGGTGCTACTCGAGCACAATCTATATAAAAAATAGGCTACAAACTAGATGTCTGTGCATCAGAGACATCGTGATATACTATAATCAATGCCCTAATCTAACTCTAGCCATCACCACCTAGAGGAGGTGGCATATCGGCTGAGGTGGTGCCTATGGAAGAGGTCCTTGTGGAACCACTAGTGCATAATTTGCAAATTGCAGAACCTAGTCCGCTAACTTTGAAACTGCACCAATACATGCTCCATAGTAATACGATGCATGTGTGGCCTCATATCAAGTCTCTATTTGGGACCTTGCCAACTCCTCCCATAGCTCTATGATCTTGCGATCTCTCTCAGCCAATCAAGCATCTCGCATGACAACCTGTATCTGTAGGTCCCCCAACTACCTCTGTGGCAATCTGACTCTATCTCTACTCCTTTGTAGTGAGTCCTATAACTGTGTGACTGCATCTCCTAGAGGGGGACCCTATGCGGCCTAATCTTGCATATCCTCATCTGCACCCTTGACATGTGCCTCTATTGCTGGCAGCTCCTATGGTGGCTCATCAGTCCTCTACTACGATGATCTCTCTTGAGATCTGCTACTACCTGCACCAGGATCTGTTCTCATCTACCAAGGAGGGATGGGCACTTGTGTCCCCCTTTTTTGAGGTACCTGATACTGAGCCTACTCCTTCTATGATGGTAGTTGTACCACCTACTATTGTGGTGGTGGTTGCGCCACCTACCGATGCATACCCACTGGATCTATGTATAGGGGGAATGGATGCGCTATCACATGATCGCGGTATGCTGGTGTCATCCCCCCATCAGCTACAACTACCATGTAATTCCATCAGGTTGGCACTACACATGCCTCTATCATAGACCTACCCTAATGTAACCTTGGTAGCCAGCCCTTCTTCACCTCATCGATGAAGTGAGCGTATGTATAGTACTCCTTAGATATGTCCTATGGCCTCCCAAACTATCGTAGGACCCATAATAGTGGAAAGCACTCAATAATGGTAATAGTCTAGCCGATCAAAGGGCGTGAACAAAACATGTATGATAACTCATGCCTGGCATCATCCCAGACCTCAGTGCCTATCCATGGCTGCCATACCAATGTGACCATGTCATCCAACTATGCCCACCACTACTATGTCTTACCCAGTGCTAGTTGGATCATTGGTCCCCCATATTTATAGATGTATGGCTCTAAGGGCTGCTTGGCATCTTAAAAATTTGGCCTGGACACTAGAAGATGCTCCTAGGTCCATATCTATAGAATGAATACCCCTGTTGCCATGCTCTGTGCATCATGATACATGATCTGGTGCATCTCATGATACATTTGTGCCAGTATGCACTGGCCCCATCCAAAACACACAACTGGCTGCTCTAGTATCCTCTACAGCATTTGACCCCAGCCGCACTCTAGTCCATGTTGCCCTCTATTTGGCATCAAGTAGTAGCCCATGAATGCTGCTAACACAACTTCTAGTCATTGTCCAATGTTGTAGTCTCTGATTAGATCCTCCCAGGGGATTGCCCGATCCATCACTAGCTCATCTCAAAAAATCTCTTTGAGCGCCATAGTGCCTGCTCTCGACTGTGTATCGTATTCCACATGTGGGCCATGGAAGGGTACTCTCAGGATCCTGTAGATATCCTCTGGGGTAACTATCATCTCCCATTTTGGCAAGTGGAATGTGTTTGTTTTCGAATGGAAATGCTCAACAAGTGCACCTAGTAATCTGTGATTTACCTGAATGTCAGGTACATCACTCAAATATGATAGCCCTAATGCAGCTATGTGGGCCCACTCTGAATTGTCTAACAACCAAAAAATCTCCCCAATCATAGGATGATGGGATTGGAATACAATGTCTGGGAAGTCAACCTGCAATGCAAGTAACAACACACGATCAATACCTTACTCATGATGATTCTCAAAACAAAATTGAAATTGAAATTGTGCACCTATCCTAAAATGCCTCTCAGACACTCTAGTTGGCTAAATCTTACACAAACTTTGGACTCAAATTTTGGTTCTTTGTTATAGTCCCATGCGAGGGAGTAGAAATCTCATGCGAGATTTCTCTGCCGTGCGAGCCTGCTCACTAGATCGTGTGAGAGATCTCCCTCACAGAGGGTTTCTCGCGCGACTTCTGGGTCCTTTTTGTGCGAGCCTGTGGAGAGACCCTCACAAGAAAGCCCTCTTTTGGTCCTTTCTCGTGTGAGCCTCCTCACTATCCCACGTGATGAAACCATTTCCTCACGTGAGTTCTTACGAGAGATTTCAAAAATTACCTAAGAATCTATCTTAATCTACTCAAAAGCATTAAAAATTTGAAATGCAAGCTAGGTTATCAACTACTCATAGGTGGGTCATACATCGCCGGTCGGCTAGTTGTGACATCAAGAGAAATTGAATCTATGCAATCTCACTAGAGCACCTTGCGTCTTGTCTTAGCGCTCTATTTTCTCACAAAGTCAATGGTTCAAATGAATTGAAAATGACTCTTTTGGGCCTTATATAGGTTTTGACCTAACTTTCAAAAGTGCTCCATTTTTCTCAAAAACTTCTCCCTTGGCTAAATTGATCGCTTTGAATCCATTTTCAAGATCGAAATTGAAATCTGACACTCCTAACTAGCTCAAAATTGCGTTTTAAATTTTTTAAGACTGACGTGATTAGACGCTTGTGTAGTTGACCCTCTAATGTCCCATTCTTGACCAAATCACATCTCATCATCATTTTCTTAACTTCTTCATCTTTTTCATCAAAAGTCAACCTTGGTCAATTGTGGTCAAACTTGGTCGACATGACCTTAAAATCCCTTGGATTGCTTCTAAATCTTCTCGATTCTTCCGTAATCTATTCTAAGTTCTTCTAGACCTCCAATTATATCTCTATCTACAACCTATTACTATCTATCACCTTTATGACATGTCATCTTCCCATTTTGATCCCAAGGGGGCAAGATGATTGCATCATTGAATCACTGAATCAACTCTCGAACCAATGTAATCTGAATTCAAAAGTCCTCATCGCTAGGGGCATGTTCAATTTTTTCATACCTCACAATCAAAATTGGATATTCCACAATCTTGAATCACTAGGGGTATTGTTGTGCCTCACATCTTGTCACATCTTTAGGTATCTGAGAAATCTAACAAAGATCCCTAGGAATCAAGCTTCATTCTGGAGATGGTTCTCAAAATCTCTTTAGGTACCTAAGCAATCTAACTCAAATCCCTAGGAATCAAGCTTCATTCTGGAGATGGTTCTCGAAATCTCACTACTAGGTATTGGGGCAATATAACCTCAATCCCTGATAGTCAAGCTTTGTTCTGGAGATGGCTCTCAAAAACTCTTTTACCGATATCTGGGTAATCTAACCTAGATTTCGGAAGACTAAGCTTCGTTCTAGAGATAGTTCTAAAAATCTATATTGGTTATCATTTAATCGAAAGGTATTGGGGCAATCTAACCCTGACTCCCAAAGGTTGAGACCCGTTCTGGGGACAATCTTACAAAAACTGGTAATCTAACCGATGTCTTAGCAGTCTAACCAATACTTCAAAGAATCAAGCTTCATTTTGGAGATGGTTCTACAACTTGATCTAATCAGTGTCTTGGAAATCTAACCTCGACTTCTGAGGGTTAAGCTTCATTCTAGAGATAATCCTGAAAACCTCATCAATTGTCACATTCAAACTATTCTTTGAATCGATGTGTTGCTCGCACATCAATTCAAAGAGGGGCAAAGTGTAATACCCTAAAATTGGCATCTTGCAATCCTAACCAATTTTGTTGCATTTAGTCTCATTCTATCAAAATTATAAATCATCAAAGTCCTATTGTACTAGGCAATTATGTCTTCTAATTGACTTTACTTGACTTAATGTCAAATACAAAAAACCTTAAATCTGTATCAATCATATGCTATATTTAATTCCTAAATATCAACTATAATTGGCTAAAATAAACCCCATGATTGATTAATTTAATTATAAAGTCCTAGCACTTTAATTAAGTTAAATCCACCCTCTTTAACTAAAACACATGAAAAAGGAATTAAATAAATATTTGTTTTTTTTTATAAAAAAATATCCTCATTCCAATAAATGAATTTAATTATTCAAATAATTGAGAAAATCCATTTATGAGGCAATATTGTATTTATTTAATCAAATATTCTCTGGACAAAATCTTCTCTTCAGTTCAAAAAAGGATACTTTGAGTTAATTGGAATTTAAAAGAGCAATAAAATAGTTAACTACTTTTGCACAGACAAAAATAGGTAGATGACTGCCTCTCTACTGGAAACTTTCTATTCTGAACTGAACTCTCATTCAATCTTCACCATTGGTCTGATTCAATCTCAACCATCGATTGAACCCAGGATTCTATAAAAGAACCCTCATTTCTCATTCAAAGGCTGATTTTCTCGAGCAATGAAGTGCTATCGCATTGTCATTGGAATTCATTTGCATTCAAAGCTTTTAGTCTTAGCATAATATTCATTTCTAGATTAATATGTCATGTTTAGATTAAATATGCACTTCATTTCTTAATCTAGTTTTCTTTCAAAGTTCTCAGATTAATATTCATGTTTCATTTTTAGATTAATCTTGCATGCTCATTCTAGAATAAAACTGCATAAATCCTCTATTCTAGTTCTAGTCTATGGTTGCAGGACTCTCGATTCTAAGAGCAATTACAAACCCTACCTGGATAGGAGGCAACAGGTTGAATCATCCAGCCAAGAAAGATGAATGATCTCATATTCATTCTTGTCTACAGCTGGTGAACAATGACTATGTTGAAGTGTATGGCTAAGTGAGAGGTCCATATTTAGCTATCACACCTCCTTCCCCTTTTCCTCCTTTGACTCATGAGGAATTAAATTAATTGAAAGAGAAATATTAGAGGATCACAGAAGAGTACTAATTGAAAAAGGAAAGAGATTAAAGAGTGAAAGGCAACAATTCATAGAAGGAAAATTAGAAATTGATATGAAGTATGAAGAAAAGCTTAGGGACACACTTTTGCAATTTGTTGAGGGCATTGAGCCATAGAGTATTTACATGAGTGGAGAGAAATTAGTAGAGATTTTGAATTTATTTAAGGAGGAAAAGGCCACTGTGGAACCAATTTTGGATAGGTGTATTTTGAGGCAAAATAAAATGAAATTGTTTTGTTCTTTATCAAAGGTTGAACATGACACATATGCAACAATAAGGAATACTCACAACTTTGTTAAAGACTTGTTAGAGTTTGCAATTAGGAGATAGAGTATCAAAGGAAGGTATTAGTATTGAAAGGTGAATTTTCCAAGTCCTGTTTTGAAAATTTTCCCAACATTTTTAAGAAAAATGGAGAATTCAAGGACAAAAGAAAATGACATGGACAATTGGATGATGAGCTATCAATAAGAATGAGCAGCATTTTGAATATGGATAGCAATATTCTTTTTGTTCAGATAATTGAGACCATTGAAAATACTAGGACACGTTTTGCATTCCTAAATAAAGAAGTTCAACAGGTTAAGACTATTTGGGACATTTTGATAAAGAAAAGGACTGAGGTTGTTACTTTTCCTTGGCCAAGTGATGAAGTGTTCAAATCTTGGGAAGAAAAATATATGTCAGAAGAAGAAAGTAAAGAATAGATCCCCATTAATGCTGCAACATATGCCACTTCCCTGGATTGTTAAAAGAAACAAACTGAAAAGATAAATTTTGTGCAAAAGAATGAGTATAAGAACACCACTTGGCGGGAGCATAACTATTTTTGGGAATTGTTGCAAGAAATTGGCAAACAAATCAGAGGACATTTTTGTAAAGTTGCAACGATGAAGATATTTTGTACTTGTTGTCTTTTGTCTTCTTTGATATGACACTTTTTGTCATATTCCTAGATGATCTGAAGCTTGTTGCAATCCTTATTCTATAAAAGGGTTTCCAAGATCATTTACAAGAGCTAGAATACTTGAATAGTTTTTGCTTATAAATTTTCAGTCTAGGGTATAACAAAGTGTATCAGATTTCATTATTACAGTAAATAGCAAGTTTCAGGGTTTTTGACCATTATTGAAGTGATGTATATTTAAAGCATGGTGTAAACAAGGAACATGATTTAGTACATATAAATACAAAAAATAGGGATTCAAATCTATCCTTTATGTCTATTTCTTTGAGTTATGAATTTTACGATTCATTGCATGGAATTTATCTATGTATGTATTGCTTTTCCTCTACTTTGATCTGAGATCAAATTAAATAGCTTTGGATAAAACATAGACTCATTTTTTATTTGCATAAGGAATTCTATAAGTAGTAACTATCATGTCACATCTTAACCAAACAATTTTATTATCATACTAATGCATCAACATGACTATGATAAATGCCTTAAGAAAAGTACATCTAATGATGTATGATCTATGTTTAAAATTAATGAAAAAAAAAATGTGTGATCACAGGCTCTGTTTATCTTTTCTAGTAGATATTAAATAGCAGATTTTAAGGTTTCTTTATTAAATCTCATAATAAACTGAGATACCTAAGACAACCTTCTTGTAAACAGAATATCTGAAATTATAAATGGTAAAGCAGATATGCTTTCTAAATTATTCTCTAACTTATGAGATAAAGTAATGCTGAAGAAATATCTAAGACAACCTTCTTGTAAACATAATATCTGAAATTATACACTAAATTCAATGAATATTATAAGTAAAATACAAAGTCCTCCCTTAACAAAAATATGAATTTAAAAAACAAAGAAATTTATTATTAATTTATAAAAACTAAATAATAAAATATTAATTAAAACATGAACTAAATATTAATTATAAATTAATCTGAATGTAAATTAGTGAATTAAAAAATTTAAGAATGCAAATGAAAAAGACAAGAGAGAGATGATTGTATCAAAGAGATATATATAATCTATATTATATTTCTAATAATCCTTTCGGGTTTTGCATCATTCAATGCCAATATCTGAAAGCCTCAAAGGCAACCGTAAAAGTTATTTTCGCATAATGTTTTCAATAATAGAATTTTTAAAAATAGTTTACACTTCATACGAAACCTGAATCGGGTTTCACACCATTTAACATCAATACCCGAAATCGCAATGAAAATAAACATAACAGAAATAAAACAAATAAAGGTGAGGGAGACACAAATGTTAACCGTTTTGGGTTTTGCATAACTCGACATCAATATCCAGAAGCCTCAAAGACAACACTAAATTTTTTTTTTGTATTACATTTTCAATAGTAGAATTTTTGAAAGTAGTGCATAATTCATACGAAACCCGAATCGGGTTTCACACCATCTAACATCAATACCCGAAATCTCAATGAAAAACAACATAACAAAAATAAAACATTATAATTTCAATTTTGAATTCTATCATTCATACATGCCTAAAGTAGATCACTAATATTGAACATAAGAAATATAAAACAAAAGATAATAAAATTAATATAAATTATATCCAATAAAAAATAAATTATTAAAATGAACTATAATAGTTAAATTATAATTTCAAATTTCAATTTTGTTACTTCATACACGTCTTATATATATAATCTATATTGTATTCCTAATAATTTAGTAATATGCTAAATATTTCTAATAATATTTAAAAATTATATTTATCTTATTTACTTTTTTTACATTAGTAATATGTTATATATTTATAAAAAAATTTAAAATATATATTTATATTTTATTTGTAGTTGAGGAAAACATAGAAGTTAACTATTTCAGGTTTTGAATAAATTGATGTCAATATCCGAAAGCCCTGAAGACAATCCTAATAATTTTTTTCGCATTACATTTTCAATTGTACAATTCTAGAAAATAGTTCACACTTCATATGAAGCCCGAATCAGGATTCACACAATCTAACATCAATACCCGAAAACCCAATGAAAGACACCATAACAGAAATAAAACAACTAGAGAACAGAGGGAAATACAAAAGTTAACCATTTCAGATTTTGCATCATTCAACTTCAATATCTGAAAGCCCCAAAGACAATCCAAAAAAAAATTCGCATTACGTATTCAAAAGTAGAATTTTTGTAAATAGTTTACGTTTCAAATGAAAACCGAATCGACTTTCACACCATGTAACAAAATTTATTTTTGTATTACCTTTTCAAAACTAGAATTTTCAAAAATAGTTTACAAGTTCACGTGATGTCCATTCCTTCCTGACCAAAGCATTGTCATCAGACGTAAAAAGACATCAGTTTAATGATAATCTTTATGATAAATATATTAAATGATAAATATAAAATATCATGCAAGGACAAATATAATGTTTATTTACCCTAACATGATGTGCATATATTTTGTCTATGTCAACAATACAAATCTTACAAACACATCACAATTGTCATAACATTTACTGCATGTCAAAACAAAATCAAATAAAGATTTCTTTAATTAATACACTTCAGAATCTTATACAAAATATTTCATACAATAAAAACTATGGTAACTTTTAAATGATCAATAACAATATCAATTGCTTACAAAATTCATTAAACACAATGTAACGTTTACGAGAATCAAAGAATTAGCAATAAAAGCTACATTTACATTCCAAACCAACATACAACAAAGATCACTATCTGGAAGAGTCGAGGATATACGTTTAAAAACTTTGTTGCTCAATAAATCTAACACTATTGTGCAAGCAGTTCAACGAACATTGGGTGAGCAATTTCACAATGCTACTCATCGATGGAAGGTAAATGTTGATATTGCTACAATGTTAATGGCTTGGGGTTTACAAATTGGTGAAAAAATAGAAACTGTTCATTTTGTAATGGTCTCTCTATTCCCTAAGATTTGATTGAGGGAATAAATTCATTACTATAATGGGCTCATCCTGGTTAAAGGTTTGATTATAGTAAGTGTTTTTTGAAAGAAGAAGACGGGATAGGAATAGGAATTTTTCCTTTTGTCTGATGGCCCAAGTGAATCAACAAAGAAGCTTACAAAACTGTATAAAAAATCAATGGCTAATTTTGTGAGAAGAAATCCGGCGATATAAAGAAACTCAAGTCGGAATAAAAATTTTGTTGGTTTATCGAAAGCGTCGGTGTTTTGTGTGTCCACAAACACAAAGGATAGTTTGTAATTTCTAAAGATATACGAAGCTCAAGTCAAATTAAGAATTCCACTGTTCTGTCCAAAGCGTCGGCCTTCTGTGCATCCACCAACATGAAGGATAGTTTGGAATTTCCAAAACTGTTAATAAAATAAGGTAATTACTATGAAATTTAGAATCTTTGAGACTATAGATTATTTAGCTCCATTTATAGGTAAAATCATACCTCAGGTATATTTGAATCCTAATCATATAATTTTCTGAATTATTTTCTCATTTTCATATAATAATCAATAGTTCTAATATGTCTCGATTGTCTCAATTTACCAATTTTAAAATTTAATTTAACTTTGAATTTTTGGTGATATTGTATTTCTTATCATTCGTTAAATCTGATAATACTCATTTTTGTGTTTTTGTTTGCTTTTTCAATCTATTTTTTTTAAGGTACTTTGCATCATGGATTTATGACTACGACATAACAAGAACACTTTTTGATTTTAAGCATCCAACTACAATGAAAGGCACTCAAATCCTATGTTGCAACCACTTTTTGAAAGCCAGATTGCAGAATCATGATGAGGCAAAGGAAAGTCTTCAATTAATATCACAAACAAATGGCAAGCAATTTATAAACATGCTTTAGATATTTATTTTGTAAAACAGATTGTAAAACCATGGTTTACTAAATAGAACTTTTAATTACACAAAGAGTATATATTATTATATATTTTTGATATACATGATGTTAGTCTCTTTATATTTTTGTACTGGAATATCAATGTTATCGATTAAAAATAACAATTTCAACAACCATTACATTTTTTTTGAAATTCTTATATATCTTTGAATTAGATAACTCGTTGGTGACAAAATGATTTAAATTTAAAACTATAGACATATATAACAATTGCTAAAAACTTTAAAACTAAATATTAACATATCATAAAACATTGAAAAGTTAAATTCACATCATTCTACATGTATGAAACATTAAACTCTCTTTTATTACCATTTAAAACTCACCTACAAATCATTTATTAACATTAAACTCAATAGCACAATACGATACACTCGAAACATTAACTTTACCTCAATATACATATGTGAAACATGAAAACCATTTTATTTACCAGTAAATACTCACCTAATACTATATATACATACATGAAGCATTAAATCTACTTTATTTAGCAATAAATACTCACCTACTACTTTATATTATCGATATCTCTCTCAGATTTGTGTCGATATAATACTTATTAAAATAATAAAATTCTTTAAAATATCATATATATATATATATATATATATATATAAAACATTAAATTGGTCATCCTAGCTGACAACAATAAATGCTCTGACGATTGTTTAATTAACACACTAATTGATACAAGACTAAGACATCATCTCCTTCGTCGCATGCACGAGCTTCCATAATACCCACTACCTTGCATAAATTTATCATTCCTATTGAGAAGAAAAAATAGTTGTATTCAAACACAATAGGATTTGGTAGCCTAACGGTGCTCCAATATTTGAAGTATTGGATTTAAAAAATAAAAAACTAAAAATATTTAATAATAAGCTTAAATAGAGCCACATGTCATCATGCAAACTTATTTAATCTAAATATATTTATCTAACATATATTTATATTTGTTTCGTGTGATTTAAAAGATATATCACATCACATTTATTACACCAACATTTGTATGGATTCTATTGCTTGCATAATTTTCAATGCATATATTTATCTTTCTATATTTAAATTAGAGTTAAGTAAATTTAATATATGGTTTTAGTTAATGTTTGAGAGTTATATAGTTATAAAATACATGAATATTGATAGTTTTACATATAATATTATTTAATTATTGAAAATAAATAATTATGATATTATATATGATAAAAAATATAATTATAAAATAATAAATATAGTATATAAAAAATAAATAGTTATATTGTTTAAAAAAAATAGAGTATATAAATAACAACTAATAATATTATAAAAAAGGAAAATTCAATTTTGATAGGAGATGGAGCACAAGGAGCAGGAGCAAAATGGGAGAAAAGGCCAGGAATTGCAAAAAGGACATGGAGCGGAAGGTCATTTGCAGGGTTCGAGGAATTGGCAGAAGGCGACACCGAATAATGCCCAGGGTTGGGGTTCCCATCCTGCTGCTCATTTTAAGGGAACTCATGGCTTCAACCACTCTAATCCCCAATATAGATCTATGGGAGCTTTAGCTAGATCTGGTGGACGGAAGCCTGGTCCTTCATTTTTTCGCCAGCCTTGCCCCTCTCCGGTTTTTGATATTTGCGAAGGTCCCTTGATACCTAATCCCATTTTTGAGAGGAATGGAGAGTGTATTGGTAATTTTAACCCTAATGCTCCTTCTTTTGTTTCTTGGCCAAACTCTTTGGCTATCTAATCTCCTGCATTTTTATCCTCACCGAATAATGTCCCTCTTCGTTATAACCCCCAGATTCTGTCATATCCCCATCATCCTAAACCTAACCATCTCATCTCTTCTGTTCATTTTCCCTACAATCCTCACTCTTATCCTTCACACCCTAGGTTTGTCACTTCACCAAACAATATTCCTCTTAAGAACTTCTGGGAAAAGCCTAATCAACAGGATCCTTGCAAGGAGTTGAAGATGGGTGGTTCTGGGCAAACTCCTCTCATACCGGTCCACAACCAAACATGGAGAAGACTGTGCCCGTGCTTCATTTTGATGATGGTATTTTGGAATCATAGGTATCATATTTGCAGGAAAAGGCGATCATTGGTAAGATCTGGAACTTTTTACCTATTAATGAATTTCAGTCATGGGCTAAAGATATTTGGGTAGGGCTTTTTTATTTATTTGACTTAGACCATGGTTCAAATTTCTTCATGGCAGTCTTCAATTCTACTAATGCACGAAATGATGTTCTTCGCATAAATTACTAGTTTTCCAGTGGTATTGGTATCTGTTTAATGAAATGGACCCCTAATTTTGAATTGCATGAATCTGCATGCACCTTAATGCCTTTTTGGATTGAACTTCCAACACTACCCTTAGAATATAGGGATTTGGACATTATTGAAGCCATTGCTAATAAAATTGGGAAGTTTATCCAACATGACTTAACCCCGCATGAAGAGTTACATCGCTCTATTAGGGTTTTTCTGGCACTAGATCTCATTCAACCTTTCCCTAATTTTATTATCTTACAATCTAAATGGGGTTCTTGGAAACAAAAAAATATTATACAAGACACGCAGGTCTCCTCATGTTATGCTAATCTTTTAGGGCATTTTACTAATCAATGTAAAGATCCTAACTGTTCAAATTTGATTATTTGTAAGGATCAGACCTCATTTCCTTCAAAATGTTCTGTGGCAATGGTGTCTAAAAGTTCTGAAACAAATCTTTCTGATAATAATAAAAGGTTTGATAACATGGGTGGAGGATTTCAATCTAATAATTTAGAACAAACTCCTATACTGACTGAGCTTATCAATTCACCCGAGGTGATTTGTCATTAGAATTTTCCCAAAACCCCTTTGAAGGATTTTGTTGATCCCCTTGCATTACAAACTCTTCCTTTGTTTCCTCTTAAACTATCCCCAATTCTCATGGCCTCGCTTGCTAATATGTTGAACACTTACCTTCCTCCAATTATAGCATTTCTAAGGGGTTTAGATACTTCTCGGGCTATGTTTTCTGAAGTGAGGTCAATCTCCAAGTTTCTGAAGATGAAGGTTTTTGATTCAATTGTGAACACCCTTATGTTTTCAAATAATCCTATTAAGCTTTAAAAATTTACTAAAGAACATGCTGAAATCATGTCTATGGAAGTTATGTCCTTAGTTTCTTCACATTTGTTGGATGTTAATGATCTTGGTGCTAGTTCTGTTGATTCTACTTTTCAGGATTTCATTTATCAGAATAATTTGAATTTGTTTGTCAATGTTCCATAGTGCTTGGATCAAGTTTCTAATGAAAAAAGTCTTGAAGATCCTGTCTATCTTTTAAATTCATTAAATAAATCATCTTCATCAATGCTCATTAAGGAATTTGCTAATGATATTTCTGAAGATTCAGGCTTTTTATCCCAAGAACATCTGAATTTATCATCGGATAATAACACAGATCAAGTGGATGTTGTTCCTAAACTTTCAATTGTTCAAACTGTAGTTTCTCCTAAATCTACTGCTAAAATGCCTAAAACTAGGTGTAGAAAATCAAAGGCAACTAAGGCTTTAGAATAAATTCAAGCTAGCCTTCAATCAACTTTAGATGCTAATTTTTTAGCATCTAGGAGATGTTCGATGAGGAGAACCAAAGGTTCTCCTTGTCTTCAATGAAAATTCTATCCTAGAATGTTAGAGGCATTAACGCCTCTGACAAAAGACATAGGATCAAGGTGGTTCTTGATTCTCTGCACTGTGAAATTGTCCTCTTGAAACAAAATAAGTTATCTACTAATAATTTTAATCTTTCTGTGGCCAAGTGGTCCTCTTGGAAAAGTATTTGTGTTCCTGCAATATTAGGAGGGACCCAACTAGCAATTTGTTAATGTCAGGTTCTTCAATCATTCCTTCTTTCTTTTCAATATTTATGGGCCTACTTCCACTTTAGATAAACTTCATTTGTGGGAAGCTTTAACTATCATTATCCAGCAATATCCTGATTGTAAATTCATTCTTGTTGGAGATTCTAATGTAATTTCAACTTCCTCTGATAAAGTGAGGGGTATTTCACCTCCTGCTCGCACTGTCTCTGATTTTAACAATTTTATCTTGGATAATGATCTCTTTGATGTATTACCACAATCTGGTTCATTCACTTGGACTAATTGTAGGATTGGGTTTTCACAAATTATGGTTAGATTAGATAGATTTCTATGTTCTCATATCTAGAAATTGGATGGTACTTTAATGACTTCCTCCATTTTTCCTTTCTTAGATTCAGATCACTTTCCAATTTAGCTTAATATTGATCTCGATTGTAAGGATGGCATTAAGTCCTTTAGGTCATCTTTCAAATTTGAATCTATCTAGTTTAGGCATCCCTCTTTCCATTCTCTCTTAAAGCAATGGTGGATGGCTACTCCTGTTGAACAAGGGTCCTTCATGTTCAAACTCTATAAAAAATTACAGTTCTTAAAAAAATTAATTAAGTCTTGGAACATTAATGTCTTTAAGAACATCTTTGATCAAAAAAGAAAAATTGAGAAGGAATTGTCTGAAATTAATCAACTCATTATCTCCAATGGTCTTGATTCCCAAAATTTTATAAAACAAAAATCCCTGCAAGAAGAGTGGGCTGAGTTATGTGCAAGGGAGGAATGATATTGGAGGAAAAAGTCTCACAAATTATGGTTGTAGGCAGGTGACCAAAATACTAAGTTCTTGCATGCATCAACAAAATAGAAGAAAGCAGTGAGGGCTATTTTTTCTATTAAAGATGATGATGGGCAATCTCATCTCAAATGAAAAAGGGATTCGTCAAGAAGGGATTAGGTTTTTCTCAAATCTCCTATCCCCTTCTATTATCTCGCAGGATGATCCAGATAAGATTAATGATTTTGTTAGTGGAATTCCATCCTTAATTTTCGCATAGGATAACTATGCTTTAATGGCCCCTTTTACTTTATTAGAGATCCAAAAAGTGGTTTTTTCTTTAGCACATGATAAGGCACCTGGGCCAGATGGTTTCACTGCTCTATTTTTTTAGAAATGCTGGGATGTCATATGTTTTGATCTTATAGCTATCCTCGAAGAGTCTAGGAAAAATACATCAATGCTAAAGTGCTTTAATACAACAAACATAGTACTGATTCCTAAAAATAATGATCCACAAACCTTTGCTGATTTTAGACCTATCTCTCTTTGTAATACTATCTATAAAATTATTACAAAATCTATCTACATGAGGCTTCAACATCTTATCCCTAAGATTGTATCTCCTGAACAGGGATGTTTTGTCCTGGGGCGAGAAACCATAGATGGTGTCATCCTAGCACATGAAACTCTTCATTCTATTAATGAACATTCCATTCCTTTATTTATAGTTAAATTGGATATGATGAAGGCCTATGATAGGCTTAACTAGTCATTTCTTATTTGGGTCCTACTCAAGTTTGGTTTTTCAAAAAAGTGGTGCAAATGGATTAAAGCACGTATTTCAGGAGCCCACTTTTCAATTATAATTAATGGAGTTCCTGCAGGTTTTTTTTCGTCATCTCAAGGAGTCAGACAAGGTGATCCTTTATCAACTTGTCTTTTTATTTTTATGGCTGAAGCTTTGAGTCGATGTATTAATGCTGCTCATGTTGGGGGTCACTGGGCTAGTGTGCAGATCATAAACACTACCATATCAGTCACTCATTCCTTATTTGTTGATGACATACTATTATTTGGTAATGCCTCTATCAAGGAAGCCATTCAAGTTAAAAAAGTTCTTGACTTGTACACATCAGTTTTAGGACAAAAGAATTAATGAGCACAAGTCTAAAGTTTACATCTTTAATACTACCTCCCTAGTAAAAGATAGAATTATCAATATTCTAGGGTTTCCCCTAGATCAACTCCCATCTTCTTATTTGGGTATCCCCTTTTTCATGGGCCATAACAAGGTGTCTTTTTGGAAAGCGGTTGTCGATTGTATTAAGTCTCAAGTTGCTATATGGAAAACTAGGTGGCTATCTTTGTCTGGTCGAATAATACTTATTAAGTCTATTTTGTCAGCTATTCCCAATTACTATTTATTAGTGTTATAGGCTCCCAAGTCTATACTTGCTTAAATTGAGAAATTGATTAAGGAATTTCTCTGGACAACAAACATGTCTGGACAGAAGAAGATTCCTCTTATTTCCTTATCAGATATGACTCATCCTCCGTTAGCTGGAGGTGTAGGCCTACATAATTTATCCAATAGAAATTTGGCATTTGGAGGAAAATTGGTTTGGAAGATGTATTCCTAGTATTCTATTAAATGGTGTCAATTAATGCAACAAAAGTATCTTGACAACTTGGACCTAGTTAGGATTATCTCAGCCCTTGATCCTCCCAAAGGTTTTGCTATTTGGAATTTCATCTTAAACTCTAGGCATATTGTCACATCTTTTGTCTCATGGGAAGTTCACAATGGTGAATCTGTTAACTTCTGGGTTAATTCCTGGAATGGTCTGCCCCCTCTAAATACTTTACCCATGTTCCAGGATGTGTGGGAAGCTGTATCTTCTCTATGGGGAAATAGGTTGTTGGATTATGTCTCTGATGTGCACATTCATTTAGGTAAAGTTGTGTGGAAAGATTTTCATGATTTACCAATTGACTCTGTCATTGCATTAGGTATAAATCATTATTTATTGATAGGAAAGTGTTTCTTTCTAGGATTTCAAATCATCTTATCTGGGCTCCTGCAGCAGATGGTAGGTACTCTGTTAAACTTGGATATAACTTGGCGTAGTGCACTCAAGGTATAATAGGTCAATCAAGAGTCTATAAATTTTGTTGGCATCCTGCGATTCTTCCTAAAGCTGGCTATTTTGCTTGGTTAGTATTAAAAAAAAGAGTTTTGACTAGTGAAAGGTTAGTCAGGCTAAACATTGCAGGGCCATTCTCTTGTGTTATTTGTCATCAAGAGCTAGAATCCATCGACCATCTTTTTCTTAATTTCCCACTTGCACAACTTTGTTGGTAGTTTATTATGCAAAAATTGTCTTTATTAATGCCTCTTCCTCTGACAGTTTGGGATTTGTTCCAATCATGGCCTATTCTTTATCATAAATCTATGTTTTCATGCCTTTGGATATGTATCCCTATGTTGGTGTTATGGTCTATCTGGTGGGAGAGGAATAAAAGGATTTTTAGGAATCAACCTTCCTCTTTTCAATCTGTTACTTCCATTCTTGAAAAATCTATTGTGGAAGTCACTAATGCCTACTTGGTTAAATTTAATGGTATCCATATTTTCTCATCATGGGACTCTCTAGTATCTAAGAATTGGGTGGGATTGGTGTTTCCCTCTCTTCCTTTTCCACTCTGCCTCCAAGATAGATTAGTTTTAAGATCACATGTTAAATGGATGCCCCCCCAACCAAGTTTTCATAAGCTTAACTTTGACAGATCTTTTAGAGGTAATCCTGGTATTTTTGGTATTGGTTTTGTCATTAGGAATCATCTAGGTTCTCCACTTTATTTTGAGGCCTCTCCAATCCCCATTGGGACTAATAACTTAGTTGGAGCCTTTGCTCTCCTCCATGGATTACTTTCTGCAAAAAAATTAAATATCAAGTATCTCCATATTGAAGGTGACTCCTCTGTGGTTATTAACTCCTGTATTTCCAGGCGATCAATGTCTTGGCATATTCACTATGTTCTTTAGAAAATTTGGTCTCTATTGGACTCATTCCCCCAATGTTGCATTTCTCATACGTATAGAGAATGAAATAATCTGGCTGATCATTTAGCTAATTTAGGGGTGGAAGGCCATAATGCTTATTTTCCTTCTTCTATGGTCTCTGCAGATTCACACCCTTCACTTTTTAATATCATTTCCCTTGAATTAGTTTCTTAGATGATTTGCATGGAGATGTTATTTTCCAACTCAATTGTCTAATCATGCAAGTTCCCTCATCTCTTTGGGAAATTGGGCTAAGTTTGTAATTAAGCTCTCTTTGTACCTATGGTTAGTCATTTATTTTATATTAACAGGGAAATTGAAGCTACCACATGCATATGATATATCATTTCCCTTGAATTAGTTTCGTAGATGATTTGCATGGAGATGTTAATTTCCAACTCATTTGTCTAATCATGTAGGTTCACTCATCTCTTTGGGAAATTGGTCTAAGATTGTAATTAAGCTCTCTTTATACCTATGGTTAGTCATTTATTTTATATTAATAGGGAAATTGAAGCTACCACGTGCATATGATTATGCATATCTGCTTAGCTTCGAAGGTTCTATTTAAGATACTTGTATTCTATTTTTTAATCTTTTTCCTTTTCCTCTTGTACTTGAGCTTTATCTTTTCACTCATTATGGGATCATGATGTCACCTATGTCAAGGTCTTTGCTTTCTTTTTATATCTTTAATTTCTGTAGGGTTGTTTAATTTTTATATCACCTCGGCACTCATTATGGTTCATGGCACCAGTTTTAAAGGACAATTGATATCTTTAGTCCTGCAGGGTGATTTTATATCTCGCATGATTATATTTATTTTGAGATCGGGGGAGAATATTTCTTGCTCATTTATAATTCTTTGAATATTTTTTTGTTGGATCTCTGTACGACATAATTTATGTTATCTAACTCCCATTTTTATTTATAATGAGTTTTGTCGTGATTGTTACATTTCACACAAACAAGGTTTTTATTAGCTGCTATTTATGGAGATTTTATTGTTCCATTCTCTATCTTCTATCATAGCTTTCTTTGTCCAAATTTCTCCTAATGGCTTCCTGTATATTTGGTTCTTGCTTTTCTGATGAATTTAAGCCTCTTAATTTGAGAGTGTCTCTACTTCTGGATGATTTGGAGCTTCCATTTGAGACTATAATTTTTGATGAATTCCTTGACTCAATGTTTATAGTTCACTATCCGAAATGTAGAAGGTGTATTCATCATTTGATTGGGGAAGCCATCTTTTCACCGCACATTAAACAGATTGTTTTCCCTTCTCAAATAGTCTCTATCTTTTGTTCTATTTTTCTTGATCTTTCACAATCATGGTCTTTTCTTTTTCATTTAGCAAATTGGATTCTCCTTCCTAACTTTGTTTAGAATAAAAAATTACTCCTTGCAGTACAGAAGTATAATTTATGGCAAGGGGAGGCGGTTGTGGGTGAAATCTTTCCATGTCACCTCCTTTTGTCTTCAGATAAATATGCACTGATGTTGGGGGTGATAAAGGACTGTATTGCTTCATCTTCCATTATGCCTCTCGACATCATGGTTAACAGGAATTTAGTGGATGCCATGTTTCGTGGGAAAGCATTCGCTAAAACTTATGCTATCCTCAGTCTTTTAGATCATTCTAATACAACTGTTAATTCTAACATTAACCCATGTCTAGCTCCTCTGTTGAATAGATGTGAATCTAATTCGGCTGCCAGGTCTTCAGATGAACCATTGCAATCTGTACACTATTTTGTAAAAATGACATCTTCATCCCATCATTTACGTCCTCCTACTGATCCAGACTCCTTCATTCATAGAGAAGATGACAGGATTTGGAGCTCGTTGTTCTTTTTTCCAACTAGTGTTGAGGATTCTCAACTGGATGGTTAACTCTTCATTCCCCTCTCTCTGTTCTTTCCACTTTGGTTGGAGGATTTTCAGCTGGGTGTTTTGCTTTCGGTCCGTAATTTTGGTTAAAAGACCATAGGGATGGATCTCTCATACATCTGTAATTTTGGGGAAGTTTTTTGGCCACCTTCAAGGTTCTTTCATGTGCCTCGTCAGCATATTACTTCTATATATTATTGTAAATAAGGTTTGGATTTTTTAATACATCCATCCTTATAGCTCTTGTTCATATTGGGGGGATAATGTACATTTTATCTGATTATATTAAGCCTCTAACTAGCTTGGTGGGTAGATCTAGGATTGGATTACTTGCAGATCTTCTGTAACGAAAACATTGAAATATTTGCAGATTCCTCTACTTTTTGTATTATGGGTAACGAACACAGTTTTTCTTCATTGGTTCTTTTCTCCGGGAGCCCTTTTTGAACTAGTTTTTATTAATATAAATATTAAAATTTCACCAAAAATAATAATAATAATATTATAAGAATATTATTATAATTATTTAAAATAACTATCATTTTAAATAATATTGATACATTTTTATTATTAATACTTCATCTTTAAGTTGTCAATATAAATAATTATGATATTAATAAAATAATAAATATTAAATATAAACAATATTTATGTATTAGATTGTATCAAAATATTAATAAAATAATAAATATAGAATATAAAAGGGACCTGATAATATTTGTTCCGCTTACTTTAATCTCGTCTACCTGAGCATCTGATGGTTGTTGTGATCCTGCGAAGGGTAATCCTCAATCAAATTTTCATTGAGGAATCATGCACACCGTTAGATTAAAGGAGACTTTAACCAAGGCTTGATACATTGCCCAGACTTAGCAAAGATTAATCGCTCAAGACTAAGGAAATATTAAAAGGGCTCGGTGGGTAAAATGAACTAAAAGGACTTGGTCCCATCCAACGATGACTTAACACATGTGCAGAATTGCCATTTAAAATTTGGGTTATAGAAGGGTTAGAGTTAGGGTTTGGGTTAGGAATGTCAATAAGGTTAACAGTAAAATATTAAATATTTTATGGAGTTAAACAGGGAAACTTGAATTGTCCATTTAAACTAAAAGCTATTTAATAAGCCTGAATGCTCTTTCATACCTAAAACTATTATGTAACAACGATGGATTTTCAAAAAAAGTCTACCCTCCCTACAATTACCGATTCAAATTTCACACTTTCCAACAACAATAACCAAAAATCCAACAACGGTATTTCAAATTTTGCATAATACTGCATTTAAATAAACATTAGATATTAAATTACATAATGAAATAAGTTTAACATTACAATATTTACATTATATCATAATTATATTATATATAACATTATTATTGCAATTAATTATTTAAAATATTACATATGTTTCTATTAAATCTTATTGATGACAAAAATTTTTTGCAAAACATTAATTGATTAAAAAATTATTAAAATATATAATAACAAATATTAAACAAATTATACAAAGCATTTACAATGTGTGTATATATATATATATATATATATATATATATATATATATATATATATATATATGTATATATATATATATATATATATATATATAT